>JAGKTI010040577.1:0-10380 GCA_018397915.1 Birgus latro
AACTTTCGAGGGAGCTGCTCCATGAAAAATGTTAGTCAGTTAGAACCAAGATCCAAAGTCAGATGAAGCAAGCCAAGAGCATCTGTCTAACCAATGATTTAAGGTCCAGTCGCCAGATGCGGAGCTACATTGGCATCACATCACATTTTATTTTGAAGTGGACGCTCAAAAGTGATACATTAGCCTGCAAGCGATTTAAAGGTAGCCATACAGCTACGAATAATACAGTCAATACCTTGAAGTCATGACCACGTATGAAGTTAGTGATCAAATCACTCACATTACCACTGACAGTGCTGCCAACATGTTGAAGACCTTTCAGGGCAAGCAAGATATTCTCAGTCTGCCAGTGTACCAGAAAGAAGTTGAGCCATCTGCTGATGAGAGTCACAGTGATTCTGAATCCGATCTTGATGAACTTCATGGCCAGACTGAACAGACAAATGCCTTCCAAGACTGCCCATCCAATTACGCCTCTGATGAATCTGATGATCCAATGGCTTTTCTTCCAAAGCATGACTCGTGTTTCACTCACACCCTGCAGAATACCAATAAAGATGGATTTAAGGCAATTGGGCCTATAAACAACATCATCTGCCATTGTTGCCTATGTGAGAAAGTCCACCCATGCCTCTGACCTCCTGGAGAAGTACCCCAGGCTACAGACTGCAAATATACTGTAACTAGGTGGAACAGTCAGCTGAAAATGATTCGTTCCGTCTTGCCCATACCACCCTCTGAGCTAAACAAACTTGACTCTCCTGAAAACCTCACCCATTATGATCGTACAATCTTGACAGATTTAGTCGAGATCCTGAGCCCCTTTGAGAGGGCAACTGACAAATTATGGGGCCAGAATATGGTGATTTCCAGCTCGTAGCCCTCAAATCACCTTTAGAGAAAAGGCTGATAGTGTATGAGAAAAACGCCATCTTTGTTCTGGCCTCTCTACTTGATCCACGGTATTAGACAGATGGGTATTCCTCACAGAAAGAAAAAGATTCAATCAGAAAGACCCTCATGATGAAGGCAAATGATAAGGTCCCTCAGTCCTCATTTCCCATAAATACTGGTACCAGTGAACAGCCTGTTCATAAACGGTCAAAACTCTTCAGCTTCGTGGATAAATCAGTTACAAAGTCTTTGACCACATCACAGAGCTCAGTTCCCAAGAATTAACTATATGGCTGTACCAACCATCCCAGAAGACGAGGACCCCTTACTGTTCTGGCACCAAATAAGAGCCCCTATCCCACCCTGGCCCAGCTAGCTGAGTATCATCTCAGCTTTCCAGCATCATCAGCCCCAGTCGAACGTTTGTTTAGCACTGCTGGAAAGATTTTTCGCCCAGAAAGGTGTCGCCTTACTGACCAGACTTTTGAAAAGCTGTAATGTTCACCTGTAAGTTGCTAAGTGTCACAGTGTTGCTAAGTGTTGTGGTCATTATTTGTCAAGAACTTGTATCCAGTGTAGCCCAATAAACAGTCGGTTACTGCAGAAGAATTTAATTTAATACTATTTCTTTTTCCGTCATGCCTATCAAAAAATCCATGGTTCTTTCCAGAAGCATTGCGATTTTTTTTTTCCCCTGTCAGTTTACAGGGGCTGTGATGGGAGCAGGAAGGTATTCATTTTTTTTTAAATAATTTTCTCACACACTTTGGTTAAATGTTTACCAGAAGCAGTCCTTTCCAACACACTAGCTTGTTAAGGGCCAATAGGCCTTATTATTTGTACATTTAGTGTACTACTTTGTACTTCATATAACCGCCGTCTGATCAATATATATCTTTTCTCCTTGTCTTTCATGGATATCTGTATTCCTTATCCCATCTAAATATCTCGACCCACTTACATTCCTTAACAGTCCCATCTTCGTCGTTCCTCCTTTTAAACAATATACATTCAGCCACATCAGTTTCACACCTGTACGTTAATACAGGCGACCTATAATGATCTTCAGAGCATCTGCATTTTTCCCAGTCACTCGTGCCAGAGCTTCAATAGGACTTGTTCAGAAGAACTATACCAGCATACTGGAACGATAGTTATTGTGAATAAACAGCTGTCTGGCCAGACTTGGACTCCCTTAATATATGTTCAGAGACGGAACATAGGCGTTCTCATATGACCAGGTTAGGGTGAGAGAGGAAGGGAAAGTGCAAATCACAAGACTTACTTCTTCTTGTGGAATATCATCCTCTTTTGGTTGTGCTGCCATCCTCTGTCTAGATGAAACCTGCCCAAAGTCAAAATATTAACCCATCTGAATTATATAATTGCTGACGTACATATATATCACATAAATTATTATATAGTTTCATATGTGAGGCTTGGTTGAAAATTATTAAAATAATTTGACTATTTCCCATTACATTAGTACTAAAAAAACACAAGATACTGAGCCAGGAAAAGGAAAAGCCGAAGTTAATGAAGTAGAGATAGTTCTAATAAACTTAGGAGAGACTTTCTTATGCTGGATGGATTAGAAGCATTGTCCATTACCTCCTTTAGTCAGAAAATATTTATTTTTATTCTCTCCAGGCTAACATCGGCTCAGCAAGGGAGAAACGTCATAGTGTGAAAAACTAGGATAAATATGAATGCAGTAATTATCCCTCCAAAATGTAAGAATTAAATAGCACCACTATCAACATCTTTTGTTTCTTCATCTTTTATACAGTACTTTCTCACACAATTACGAATAAAACTAACCATCCTCTTGGCCATCCACACTTACTTCTTCTCTCAGACTCACTCATATGTACCCTTTTCACCACCCTAGTCTTATTCATTATAACTCTGCCGTTTATAATCTAAGAACATACTCTTCTACACTTTCATCAAAGGACTACCTTTCTCCATTTGGTCCACGAACTTCTGTACATCAGTCCCTAGTCTGACCAATCTGCAGTTCACATACATCCCCAATCTGTCCCATTTTCATGGTCCTCTAGATTCTTCATATCTATGGCACATCAATGTGTCACACTCGTACATCAGTGTGGGTACCACAACACCCTCTTGCAGCCTGTGTATTCAGCTTCTCTTTCTGTATCACATCCTCATACCACAAGCCATTTTCCTTTCAATGTATCATTCGTCTTTCCATCTCCTCTACACACTTACTATTCTTTTCATTCACTGAAAACATACAACTGCAAGTAACAGAAAAACAACAGTGTCAATAATTCTCTACTTAAAAGTGTGTGATAAGGACTTACCCATTGTTTGGAATGACAAGCTTGCTTTTATTGGTTGGAAGCTGTTGTACTATACATTTTCTTTCTTAATCCCGTCAAAGTATTGACAGTAACTGTTGGCTGCATGTCTACAAGAAACAGCATTAGCAGACAATGACAGCAGTCATATGTACAGGAGAAGCTCTACAAAGGCACCCTACTTTTTTTTTCTTTTTTTTTTTGAAATAACAGAACAGAGGAAGGAAAAATAAATGAATTAAAACAAAAAATCCATACACCAGACTGCTGGTGACCTCCGTTCATGAAGTATCTGTAACAGTTGGACTTGAACAGCTGTAGGCTGAAGTTTGGAGGGACACAACCCTGGGGAAGCGAGTTCCAGAGAGATACAGTTCGGGGAATAAAAGAATTCTGATAGGCGGAAGCTCTACCATATGGCTATGTGACATTCCAGTCATGAGCGCTGCCAGATGCCCAAGTAGCACGAGTGAAGGCGTGGAGAGGTGGCACAATGGACACAACTTCGTCTGAGCATTTGCCATAAAAATATCTGTAAAATAATGAAAGGGAGGCAACATTCCTTCTTACTCGTAGGGGAGGTAAATTATTTGTAATAGCTGGGTTATTAATAATTCCAACAGCTTTCTTCTGAATTTTGTCAAGTTGTTTTAATGCAACCTCTCCATATCCATTCTACAAGGGTGAGCAATATTCAAGCTGAGAATACACATGACTCTTGTAAATTACAGCTATCTGCTCGTCAGTGAAGAAGTTACGGACTCTGTATAATAATCCAAGTTTCTTTGAGGCAGTTTTAGCAAGTGATCTGACATGAGAGGTCCAGCCGAGGGCACTGTTAAGTGAGACGCTGAGAATTTCAATCCTTTTGAAGACGCGAATATTAGTAGCATTGAAGGCAATATATGAATCAGACAATATCTGCCTATAAGTAAATTGTATATATTTGGTTTTACTAGCATTAAATGAGACAAGGCTGTTTTGTTCCCATTCACTGATCATAGATAAGTCTTGATTTATGGAGATGGCTGTGCTGAGTTGAGAATTAGAGATATCAGAATTTGTAAATGGGTGTCTGAGTGTGAATGAACTACGGAGTGTTGAGTCATCTGCATATAAATGGATGGGATTGTATGTGACAGATAAGAGATCATTAATATGAACCAGGAACAGGGTTGGTGCCAGAACTGATCCCTGTGGCACACCGGCATTAACTGAGTGGAAATTGAAATATAGATCATCTACATTAGCTCTTATTTTTCTTTCACTGAGATATGAGGCAAGCAGAGGAACAGAAGACGTTAGTCCATAGCAAGGGAGTGGACAGCAGGGAACGATGCCATGCTCTGTCGAAAGCCTTAGAAATATCAAGGGCTAAAGCGTGAGTTTCACCAAATAGGTCGATTGATTGATGGATGGTATGAGTCAGGATATTGAGTATGTCAATGGCAGATCTTTTGGGGCGAGAACCATATTGTTTATCGCTAATTAAGTTGCTGAATTCAAGGTGTTTAACTATGTGCTTGTTGATTAAAATTTCAAATATTTTACCAAGAGAAGATGTGACAGCTATTGGTCTGTAATCAGAGGGGTCAAAGGAACTTCCTTTCTTAGGAATTGGGTGGCTATTGGCTTCTTTCCATGAATTAGGGAACGAAGAAGTACGTATGCATAATCTGAATAGTTTAGCAAGAACAGGTGCAAGTTCTGGGGAACACTTTTTCAAAACAGTTGGAGGAATTCCCTCTTGGCCTGGAACTTTGTTGCTTGGTAAATTGTCTAGGATGGATTTTGCGTATCTTGTCTGTATTTTAAATGGAACAATTTCGGGTGAGTCAAGTTCTAGTACTGGGACATTCTGGCTGACTTCCTCTAAGGTAGAATTTCTGGCAAATGTACTGGCAAAGATATTTGCTTTCCTAGGTGGATCATTTGAAATGTTGCCATCTGAAGATTTTAGTGGGGGAAAGGATGATGACTTGTTAAAGTTATTATTGAAAGAAATAAGACGACCAGAATATTCTATTGTCATTAGGGCTGTTCAGTAGTTTTGATGCTTGATTATTAAGAAAGTTTGATTTAGCGAGATTTATTACAGCTTTAGCATGGTTCCTAGCAAATTTAAATTGACAGAGTGATTCAGATGTTTTTTATTTTAAGTAAGTGTTATATGCTAATGAATTTTGGGTTGTTGCTCTGGCACAGTTGTTCTCAAACCATTTTGAAGAGTTCGATCCTTAAGTGAACTGTTGACTTGGTATGAACAAATCCATACCAGCTAGTTTTAAATCACTGATACGGGACTGGGTAGGATTGGCATCACTAGAGAAAAAAGACTGCCACGGAATGTCAGCAAGATAATTTCTAAATCCATCCCAGTTTGCCCTATCAAAGTGCCATGAGGTCACCCTGACAGGTTCAGAACAGGGAGGTTTGGGGGGCTAACTAATGAGGCTTTGAACAGATTGTGGTCAGAGGATCCAAGTGGTGACAGTATCTCTATCCTGTATAGATCTAGATTATTTGTCAAGAATAAATCCTAGAGATGGGCATTATTGTCAGGATTATCTGGTATTCTGGTTGGTTGCTTTACCAGCTGCGTGAGGTTAAGAGATTCTGCAAACAGCTCGCACTCTAGACCAGCATCGTCAGTCTTGGCAGAATGCAATAACCATTCAACATTATGTACATTAAAATCACCCAAAATTGTAATTTCGGTACTAAGGGGAAGGTTGAGGTTACTCAGCTGTGTGGATATTGAGTTCATACTAATCACATTCAACCTCTTAATGTAACCAGTGCTTCTGAGCACACTTTCATATACCCTTTGATCAAGACTTCCAGAAGCTTCATGTCACACAGCTCTGCTTCTTAATCAGTTCAAACCACATTGCCCACATATATACCTTATCAGCCAGATTTCTGCGGCTTTCATCCAAACGTTTAAGGTAAGTACTGTACAAACACACATTTATGTAGTCGTCTTGCACTGTATGTAGATTGCTCATACTTCTATTTCAGATCAAGGCCTTCACAGTAGCAGTATCTCTGTCGTCCCACTAAGCTCTTTACCATATTCATTGCTCCTTTATGTCATTGTACATTTTTTTTTTACCTCTTCCATCACTTTAAGCTCCTCTCAGTTCACCAACTCTTCACACTGAGTCACCTCCCTGAACTATCAGTTTTCATCTACGTATTCAGGTTTTGCGACATCGCTGCTCGGAGGCTTGGACAAAACTCATCTACAATCTACAAAGAATCTGTTCACTCCTGTACTACTAACACGTCTACATGGAAAATTTTCATTACTGGACTAGTAACACATCTACAAAGAATCTCTTCACTACTGTGCCAGAAACACGTCCGCAAGGAATCTGCTCATTACTGTGCTAGTAATAACTCTACACGGGATCTCGGTGGTGGGGCTATTTGGGAAAAGCCAGCAGGTGGTTGCCCCTTAACACCAGCCTCCACTAGTCTGCTGCTTCTCTCTGGTCTTCTGCAGCCTTCTTCTTATCCTCCTTTTTCTTCTTTGGACACTCAGAACTGAAGTGTGCCACCTCGCTACATTTCCAACACGCTTTTGTTAAAATTGTAGATTTCCTTGCACAGAACAGCTCAGTACAAAAACACGGGCATCAGGCGTGGTGTAACATGGCTGCCACTACACCAGTGCCGCCCTTGCAGTGGATACACAAATTATGCAGTGCTTCCCATGAGAAAGCCCCTCCCTACTATAGAGCTCAGTGAGAACCAGCAACCATCTCCGGTCTTCTGCTGTTCCCTCTTCCACTTGTAGCAGTCTTCTTTCCTATGTCCTGGCTTTTCACAGTACCAGCAACTTCCTTCAGATTTTTCAGCTTCACATTGGTGCCCCTTTCTTGCCTGGAATCCTGCACTACGACCTGCCTGAAAGTGGACATACTGGCCATGATGTGGGACACAAATTCTAGAGCCCTACCTTGTGCTTCTTGCGTGCTTCTGGGTTGTGCCTGCTTCACTTGCACTTTCAACTCTGCACTATCAAGAGCATCGATGAACTGGTAAGAATTGCCAATAGTTTAGGTGCTGCTCCAGGGTATGCCTTGTATGCCATACTCTTCAGATCATGAGCAAACTGCTCTAGGGATTCGCCTCGAGCCTGTAGACAGCTCCAGAATCTTGTTCTATAAACCTCAGTCTGGTACATGGTCCCATATCTGTGCTCCAGTTCTTCTACTAAGGATTGATAACTGTTCCTCACCTCTACTGACATCTGGCCCAAAATCTCCATTGCAGCAACCTTGAGGCTAGTAACCAGCTGCACTGCCCTCTGTTTATCATTCCAACCATTCTGATCAGCAAGTAACAGAAACTGTGCACCGTAAGCTTCCCATGATACTCTATCATCAAATTCCTGAGGTTTCTTTTTAATCCCTAAAGTGCTAACAGGATCGATTGATCCTTTTTCAAGATTACGCAAGATACCGAATGTGATTGATAGAGGGGCTTTTGGGAAAAACTGTAGACACCAGGCTCCGCCCCAATTGTGACGTACTTCGATGCCAACCAATGAGAATTAAGTCCTGAGTAGGGAGGAGGAAGGAACCTGGGCCGTCCCCATGGGGGGGGGGATTGATTCCCCAACCACCCTCTCGCCACCTTCCTGTACCCCAATACTTTTGTTCCCTCTCCCCCTCCCATGCCTCTGACCGCCTCCTGCTCCCTCCCCCACCCTCCCCTACCATCCTCCATCACACCATCGTTGTTCCCCACCCTTTCTCCCCTCTCTGTCTCCCTGGGGAGGCGGTGGCTGAGTGGGTAGAGAGGCGGCCTGCAGTCCTAATGGACCCAGGTTCGAATTCCGGCTGGGGCAGGGAACAGTTTAAGGATTCGAATTTCATATAAGCAGAGCTTCCTGATCTACCAGAGACCCGCCGACATGTCGTAAAAATACCCCCGCTAATACCACCAGTACACCAGTTCTGTATTAGACAGCCCTAGCATGTATTCAAAATGGACGGTGGGTGTTAGCGCCGAAGTGGTGACATGTGAAGGTGTGTAGGAGGACTACTGGGCCTTGGGATAGGCAACTGCCTCCAAGAAATAGGCCTTCAAGCCTTTGCCCAGAGTCGGACACATTATAAAAAAAAAAATAAAAAAAACACCCTCCACACGCCTGTACTCCATCTCTGTCTGTCCTCTTTGTCTTGTGGTGGGGGAGGAGGGTAGGGGGAGGGGAAGTGGGGGAGGAGGGATGGGGGAGGGGGGAGGGGAGGAGGAGGGGGGTGATAGGAGCGGATGAGGAAGGTCATGGGAGGGGAGGAATGAGGGAGGAATGGGGTGGGAGTGCATAAAAACAGATTATTATTATCTGAGACTCATTTATTTTCCTTTTGAATTCTTCATTTACTTTCATTATCACTCTTTACTTCATTATCACTCTTTAGATATATTTGTTATCAATACATTTCCTCTATCTTCTAAATTCGTTTTTTACTTCAGTTTCATCCACTTTTTCTTTTTAGTCCGATGACATATAGTTTATTCTCGTTACCTGCAAAATTTTATTAAGGTTTGCAAAGACCATTAGTACCGATGGGATTAGAAACTTTTTGGGTTTGCCCTTTCAGAACCTGATTTCCATCCTGAAGCCGAATAAAATCTTCTGAGGATTGCAAGAATTAAGTCACCGGATTCTTTCCCAGCTCTTATTTCCACATCCCACTATTTATTCATTTCTTATTAGTTGGCGTCTTGGCAGTACTCACGCTATTAACTTTCCTAAGCAGTAGCCTATGTACGATTACAAGGTTTAAAACCTATAATTTCCGAAATCAGTGACCAAAACCTACCCCCGTCTTTTGCTATATCCACCTGGCACTTTAGTTTCAGTTTTACAGCATACTGTATTTCACTCCAACTTTGCTTCTTGCCCTTCTTCTGTACTTCTCCCAGCTTCATATTGCGTATCACGATATTGTCATCAGACAATCACCTGCATCTTCCTCGATTAATTCTCGAGTCAGTGACAGCGTCATTTCACTACAAGCATATAATCAATCAGGCTGGTATCTTCATTCGCATTATTCTCTCTAAATGCAGCTATTTATTCAGTTACTTGTGTTTAAAATATAAATTACTTATGTATCCTATTTCCTTGACAGTCTGCGGCCAGTGTCTAAATTATTTTCATTTTCGTGGCATGCAAAGTGATCTACTTGACAACTCACAAAATCCACAACAACTCTCCCATTCAATCATCCAATACACCTCATGTGATGCCATAAATAGCGTCAGTCTAGAACAATAATTAAACAAAAGATTTTTTTATTGTATACCTACTTTAGTGCGGTGAGTATCGGTGTCGAGGTGGATAGTGACGGTGGCCTTGGAGACGTACTCCTTGTCACAAACACAGCACTTGTAGCGACCGGTGTTACCCAGTGGTGTCACCTGACCCGCCTGTATGGCACTGGCTAGAGGGTCACTCTCTGCCCTCCCCTTCGCCTTTGTTTGACCCTGCACAACACAATACCTTTAATAATGAGGACTGTACTAGAGGTACAGTAGTTTCTTGAAGATTTACAGTAAAAAGTAAAGCTCTGTTTAACGAAAGATAAACTCAAAACATTAGTCAGCTTGTCGTGCTCACGGACATGATAAATGTCAACAACTAGCCTCTGAACACGAAAACTGAACACACACACACACACACACACACACACACACAAATATATATATATATATATATATGGATGTGGCATGTCTGCACGAAGTCCGGTACAGGGGTGGATCAGCCAGAAAGATTGCTGGGAAGGATTGCTACTATAAGCTGTTTTGGCAGGGGGGAACTGACGGATATGGGGGTGTGGGTGTGGGGTGTGGGTGTGTTGGTTGCGGAGAAATGGGTGGAGTATGTCATGAATGTCATGAGAGTAAGTGATAGGATAATAGTAGTGAAAATTTTGATCGGACGGGTGATGGTTTCAGTTATATCAGCATATGCTCCACAGGTAGGATTGGATGACGCAGAGAAGGATAAATTTTGGGATGATTTAATACGTGTAGTAAGTGGTATGGGTGATGATGAGGTAGTGGTTCTGGGAGGGGATTTAAATGGTCATGTTGGTGAAGCAGCTCAAGGTTATGAAGGAGTCCATGGAGGATGTGCATA
>JAGKTI010040578.1:0-10380 GCA_018397915.1 Birgus latro
ACACTGAGTGACCAGCCTTGAGTGGCATTATGTGAGCAACAAACCCCAACCATCCCTTGGATATAAACCTACACAGGCTCAATGCGACTGGAACACATTAATTACCCACTAAACCACCAGGCACCATTATTTGGTTATATGGTTACCTCACAGGATAGTAAATGGTTTCTTGGTGTACAGGAAATCATCTGGCTTGTCACTCAGTGTAGAGTCACCCATAAGCAGAAGGATGAGGAAAGAATGAAGGAAAGACAAAAGAGGAAAGAATGAAGGAAAGGCACAAGAGGAAAGAATGAAGGAAAGAAAGACGGAAGAGGTAGGAAGGAAATGAGGAAAGGGCAGGCACTCAAAGCAGCACTACATCGAGTGGATATATACCGGTAAATATATATTTCCACTGGTGGTAGGTGGTGGCAACCATCATCCACTCACTTGATGTAGTGGTGCCTACTTCTTCCTTAGCCTTTATCATTCTTTTTCTGTGCCTGCCCTCCTCGTTTCCTATTTCTCCCATCTTTCCTGTCACTTCTTATTGCTTTTCTTTCCTTTACAGGTGACTTTACATTGAGTGACAAGCCAAATGGTTTCCTGTAAGCCATGAAACCATTTACAGCGTTGGGTGGTAACTATATTACCAAACAATAAGTGCTCCCTACATGTCAACAAGTGGGTTGGTGGAGGGTTAGTGCCCCTCCCCATAAAACAAATAACTCAAAGTCAAATGGCCACCCCTTACGGGATTATGGCATCTGGCAATTGATCGATAGGTAGATGTTACATTTTACAAACTATCACCGTAATTGCATCATTTACCATATTTTCCCCGAACAAGAGACGGAAGAGAATGAAGGTAATCGCGAAACTTTACTTGGATGGTTTGATCTGACCCACTAATTCAAAATTTCAAATGTGTCAAGACCATCTGACATCCTTTGTACGGCCCCGTTTTTAGATTAATCCACACCGACACCTATATATAATATTTTGGCAATCATTTCTTCAGTCGGTAATAGTGACTCTTATAATAAAAATAATTTATAATGCATGATGAAGCGATAAGTCAAGAGGAGCTGAGGAACTTCACCCGAGCAAAGTCTAAGCAGAACTGATCGGCATAAACCCTACTGGAGCGGTGGGCTCAGGTACCGTGTGACGTCATGCGTGGAGTAGTCCCATTTTTAGCCAGAAATGATCAGACCTTGCGTCTATCCTAATGAGCTCTATGATTATCTCTGCAGCAAGCATGTGACTTTGGCCGCTATATTGAGACATCACACTTGTTGCCTCCATCATGGTAATGCAGTTGAAACACTGTTCTTAGCATGCTGTTTCTGGTCTGCACAGTCAGACAGATTGGAGTTATTTAGCCTAAACTCACAAACAGGTCCAACACTCCACACCACAACTGCAATACAAATGGACAACACAGCAATAGTCATTTCACAGACAGAACACCAGGTACCCAGTGGCAACACCAAAGAAATCTCAGTACAGAAAAAAAAAACAGTGCAACATCATCATCGTCATGCATATTTTTTCCTGCCCATAGGTGGAGTCTGGCAAGGTCCAGAAAGCAGGGAAAAAGAAAAACTTGATAGTGAGAGAACTTATTAACATCATGCCAAATGAAATGGGCCACAAACTTATTCACTCACCATTCATGCCCTTGGAATCCTGACTCTACCTCACAGACATAACCATACACACAAATGAACTTCTTACTGTAATTATTACCAGTCAGAGTGAATTAGGTGACTCAAAAAAGAGGCGCCAAACCCTGTCATCATACAAACTTCATCCTACCAGCTCGGTCCCCTGTCAGTTCCCTGGTGTCATCAACATTCATACCTCTTCTTTGTCACATATTCATTTACCGATATACGAATATAGTTCACCTTCTTGGCCTACCACACCATCTCTTACCTTCAAACTTGCTCGCATATACACTATTCATAACCTATTGTCCATGTGACCACACCATTTGAGCAGTCTCATCAACTCTAGTCCACAAATTTCCTTATTTCACATCTTTCATGAATCAGACTTTCTTATCCTATCCACTCTTTGCATTGCACACATTTCTCAATAACCCGTTCTTCACTGCTCTAACTTATGATTTTTCTTTTAATGTCTGCCACACCAGTCTCACTCCCATATCTCAATGCAAGTCTTTTGCAGGTGCCATATAAGACCTCTGTTTTGAACTAAAGCCTTCATAGCACCAGTTAACTTTCTTCCTCGTACCACCTACTTTCCACCCTGAGCACCTTTTCCTTTCTTTTCAGTCACTGCACCAATATCCTCCCTAACCAGTTTATTTATGACTCTCCATTCACCAGAGAAGTGGGGTGGCTCAGTGGTAGAGCACTGGATTCAAAATCGCGAGGTTGAGTCTCGTCCCGCCTTTGTTGGTAGGGGTAGACAAGGTCTAAAGAATACATAATGTCAAACTGCGGCTGGACAAAAACGCGTCTATATCTTCGCGCATGACATGACGCGGTCAGCAGTGGTGATTGCTGGTTCATTTCCCTTAAGGTCACTGCTGTTCGCAACTATTCATTGCCTACTGACTATGCAGTATTCGGGTGTTATAAAGACACTAGAATGAAGTTTAAGGGTGTTAGTTTAGTAATTCCCAAAAAGCGAAGAAATTCGTCAAAAGTGGATACATTTATGTAAAAGAAAAGACATGAACACGGACAAAACGCAAGTATGCTGTGGTCATTTTGAGCAGAGTTCATTTAAAAGATCACTCAGATATATGAACTACCAATACCTCCAGATCAAAGGATGATGCACTTCCAACACTGAATTTACCAAATTCTGAAGATAAGAATGTGACCCACGACTAAAAACAGAAACACGAAGGGATATATATTTTTTAAAAGATACATTTCTACAGTTACCCATGAAAATATGAAATGGGCAAGCAGATCCACTACATATTTCTTGCAATAACTCTTCTACACAAGTCTTTCTGCAATAACTCTTCTACACAAGTCTTTCTGCAATAACTCTTCTACACAAGTCTTTCTGCAATAACTCTTCTGTACAAGTTGGTCTATCTGGCGGAGCGACCCCGACACCACCACCCCAGGAGGAGGACATGGGGAAGTGACACCCACCCTAAGAGGGGGCCATGGGGAGGTTGACAGGTGCTCCACACTATACTGCCCCACGTCACGTGTGATCTTATGCCCCTCTTACCCCCGGCCAGACCCCTGGGAAGTGCATCGACTCAGTGCATTTCCCTCCAACAAGGGAAACACTCACCAGACTCGGGGTGGGACTGACCCTCACACAGTCCCAAGTAGGCCCTCGGCTACAGAGTCCACTGGACCTGAGGCTAAAAGAGGGAGAGAGACCACTGGACCTCAAAAACCTAGTACACCCCAGGGAAGCAGCAACGGAGTAGAGGCAACCAGCCCTACTGTAGGAGAGTCCACCGGACCTCCTTCATACACCACCCGCCATAGGAAGCAGGCGTTTCGGCACGTCAGCCAGATGACCCTCACCTGTCCTCCTGAGGGGGGTGGTGGAGCCCACGTAGAGTCCACCGGACCTACAGGGGGAGAGACCAGCAGCAGCAGGAGAGTAGTAGAGTCCACTGGACCTACCGTGGGATTCAAGAAGTCCGTTGGACTTCCTCCTCCTGTTGTCCCTGGGCCGAGTGGTCCCCCAACAGGGTCCTCCGGACCTGTTGGACCGAAGAAGAGTCCATCGGACCTCCTTCATCCACTCACCCGGGGGGGAGCCTGGGTAGAGTCCTCCGGACCCACCAGGCAGAAGAAGAGTCCACTGGACCTCCTTCCTCTGCCCCAGCATGGAGTTTCAGCAGAGTCCCTCAGACCCGCCAAGTCGAGGGAGAGACCACCAGTCCTCCCTCCTCCATTAGCTTGGAGGCTACCTGCAAGGGCATTGTCTCTGGTTCAGCCCGCCCCACCAGAAGCTGAACGAGACACCTCTCCAGTTCCCCGTCCTCCACAAAGGGCAGAGACTGCTCCCCAGCCGACCTACTGATGGAAAGTGTCTGGAGCGGACCCATGGTGAGCCTGGGTGTCCTGTCCCTGCAGCCCAGCCCCGTATGCCCCCAGCAGCTGACGGACTCCCCCAGGGTGAGCGGCCGCAGACAACCTCCGATGGCCTTCCCCTCCCGACGAGACTGCAGCCCCAAAATTTCAAGGGCCACCCCACAGGCAACCCCAGGCCCGGATCAGGCCGGACCCTCCTCCCGGACTCCCACCGTGACCAAGGGCAGGGACCGGGCAGCGCGCCTCCTAGCCCTGTTTGGCCCTAGTCCCAAGGGACTCCGCACCCCAACGGCTCCCAGCAGGAGAGGGACGGCCCACACGCTGCCCTCCAGCCTACACCAGACTCCTGACATCGCCACACGTGGACCGCATCCTTATCAGGAGCACACCCCTGACGGCCCTCCCCCTACACCGGGCTGTCACCTGCACATACCTGTGTCGTGACCTCAATGTGTGTCAAGGGAAAATGAGAGTTTTACTCTGGCGTGTCGCCAGATGTCAGGGGAAATGTAAGTATTCCCCAGAAATAACGAAATATTGTATAATTGGTATACAATGTATAGCTGAGTGTGCTATGTCAATTCTCTAGGGTCGAGAATTACAAACTTCCTCAACGGCACGCAGCAGAGAACTAGACGCTCTATTGGGCTGCAATATTGTACCGTTGGCCTACGAGAAAGTTTCTTCTCCCCCCCCAACAATCAAAAAAAATTATAATAATAATAATAACAGGCTCTTGGCTGAGCCAAACTCCTAGCTAGCACAACGGATTTAAAGTGTGATGCCAAAGCTGGCCTAAGTACCGGCCGTGATTTAATTCAAAAGTTGTGCTAACGCAGAGTAGCAAACTGTATTAATTAATAGAGTGGAGTAATCAAACACAGTTAACAAACTTTAACAAAGCTCAAGAAAAGAACTGTGAATTTATTAATTACAAAGAAATGAATTTACGTTACATGAAATTCAAATCAAATAAAGGAATGCACTCACTCGCTCAAACACTCAGATAATGGCTAAATATTTCAAAAAGCTTAGCCTAGGAAAAAACCAGAAAATACTGATCGGTATGGATGAAACAGAGCTGCTGTGACGATCACCAAAGTGGGTGGGGCTGCAGGAGACACGCCAATACAAGCTGAAATCTGAAACGCTAAGAAAGCACAGAGCCTGGAAAGGCGTCCCGCGTCGCGCCGTGTCTACAGACAAACTAAAACTGATTTGAATCGGCGGCGCGACGAGCGTGGGAGGTGCGCGCGCCAGCGTGTAACGGCTACCGCGCCAACAGACAATTCAAATTTATGGGACTATGTCACGACTCACTCAACACAACGTTACAATGTAGAAAATTCGTGACAATGTCTTTTTTGGATGCAACAGTGTCTAGTTTATCTAGTAGTGGATATCACGCTGAGACAAACACACGAACACGTCCTGCTCTCACGCTGCTTGCTGCAAAAATTAGTTCTCTTCCTCACGTCGTTACTCGTTAACACAAGGACCTACACACCTGGGGAACTTTCATACGCAAGAGGAAGAGTTGTTGAGTAAAATGGTCGTCAATTCGTTTCCCTAAGTTCTATGCTTTTCGAGATATTAAGGCTTGAAAACAAGCAATTTTCAGCAATTTGTGAGAAATTGCCAATAGTGAGGTGACGACTAAGTTAAATATTGCTCAGCGTGTGAGGGTTAATATTATTAACCCGAGGCGTCCCATCGACGTATGGGTACGTCGCAACGTTTTGCCACAGCTAGACCCATCAACATATGGGTACGTCGCGCAATTGCAAGGGTCATAATTTGCACAGTTTTCAAGTTTCATGGGTGATTATTGGCAGACATATGTGGGATACCTTCCACTATCTGCTGTCAAGTGGGGATACTGCCTGGCCCCACCTGACCCCCCTCCCCCCTAACCCCCACACTTGGCAATTCACCTGGCCAGTAAAGAAAAGTTGCCCCATGGTCTCTCCAATGACAAAATTCACGGTGAAAGTTATTCCTGAGGTGGAGGACAAAGAAATAAAGAAGCTAGAGCAAGAAACAAACAGAAGTGATGAGGTTGTAATGTCATAAAGGAAGGTGCCATATGTGGATGTGTTTGGTGACTGAACAATGCTTCTATTGCCTATATAAATGTGTGAAAACATATAGTCTTGTACTACACATAAATTCGTACCAAACAAATAAATAAATACATAATTTAAAGTTGTTTGAATTAGTTAACCTTTCCATAGCTCGTTTTCTTTACCCAGGTACCCTGAGAAAGAGGGAAAATGTAAGGCTGACTCATCACCTGTAGCACCATTAGTAGCCTCAGGAGGGCGACTTCTCTAAGAATTCTTGATGTTTCTCACCAAAAGCAAAGGTTTGAGCCAAAAAAAAAAAAAAAATCCGAAATTGCTCGGAACTGGGGGGTATCGGAGGTCGGAAATCGGTTGGGACGGGATGGGTTAAATAAAATGGCGGGGTCCGGCTTATGCTACAGATTTCGGAATTCCACCTAGTAGATCCCATACTCAAATGAAATGTAACAAATTAATTACTGGTCTGACCGAGATTTAATCTCAGGCCCTCGCAGTCCACACACGCACACGGTACCACTGAGCCAAACAAGGGATCCTCGCTTTGTACCTGGGTAAAGCAGGCTTTAATAATAGACCCCATTACATAACTTTTCTCCCTTTGGTGAATAATTTGTGAGTTTTGAACACATGGTAGCACTGAAGGCCACCATTGGGAATGCTGTGGACCACACCGAACAGCTCATCCCCGGGATGTAAGAACTAGCATGCTGTGAGTTATCCAACATTATGATTGCCCTCCAAGCTCCGCCTCACATCCCACACCGCTGCCAACCAATGTAACAACCGAAATGAAACTTAACAAATTAATCACTGGTCTGACCGGTATTCGATCTTAGGCCCTCACACTTCACACGCGTGCACGCTACCACTGAGCCAAACAGAGAATCCCTACTTTGTCTCTGGGCATCACAGACTTTTATAGATCCCATTACACTTCTGCATCCAGTCAGGTGTAAAGGATGGTGCATACAATGGCTGCCGTCGATTAGTGCATTCTGCACCGCAAATAAAACAGCAGAACTTTCTGGGAAACATGTACTCACCAGCGACTGGCAATCATTCCTTAACATGCGCTCCCATACGCGAATATTGCATATTCCATTCTATAACATAAACTCAGAAGCATTAGCATAAACATTCCACTTCTGAACACACACGAATACCAAACTACCTACCTAATCTATCTATAGTCAGACACCATAATCCCGTAAGGAGTGTCCGCTTGTCCTTCAGTTAGCTGTTTTAAGAGGCAGGGCAAAAACCCTCTGCTAACCCACTTGTTGACACGTAGGGAACACGCATGAGTTGGTTATATGGTTACCACCCAGCATTATAAATGGTTTCCTGGCATACAGGAAACCATTAGGCTTGACACTCAATGTAAAGCAACCTGAAAAGGAAAGAAGAGTAATAAAAGTGACATGAAAAATGGGAGAAACGGGAAGTGGTAAGCAGGGACACAGAAAATGAAAGAATGATAAAGGTGAAGGAAGTAGGCTGCACTACATCAAGTGAGTGGAAGATGGTTGCCACCACCTACCACAGCACCACTTCTTACCAAACTCCATTCCCAAAAATGCATGCACAGCATATACTGTGCTCCTTAACCATTCCATTACACACACACACTAGTCATTCCATTTTTTAACCAACCACTGCCATCCTAACAACTCAGGAGGGTCATTGAAACCTCTGATGAAGCATTACGAATAACCGTGTTTATTTACAGAGACAATGACGTACACAGAGCATTGGATTGGCACTGCCCCCTGTCACCAGAGGGCGCGAGGTGATGCTATTCATTAGGCTACACGTTCCTTAATAAATTCTTATCTAGGTAATTCTTACCCACAGTTTTTCATACACATAAAAATCTCGGTTCGGTGAAATATTAACTTCTAGAAAATGGATATATTTTATGTTTAGTGTCTTACTGTATACCAGAAGAATTTTTTTTGACTTTTACTGTACGTATTCTTAAAAATAATGTACACATGTTTATAATGCTCCTGTAAACAAATACTGCAATGACTACCGGTACAACATAAACCTATTACAGCTCGATAGATACAATACCCCAACAATGATACAATACAGCCTTGTGGGCCAACTTTAAAAATTACATACAGTAACACCGATATTTCGTTCCCGCTAAAATACTTTCACAGCCTAATCGTGTCCGGGCTGGAATCACCGACGGGGCAAGATCTTCAGCCAAAGGACAGAACAGGTACACGCCTTCTGAATCGATCACCATAACTTCCCCCCCCCCCCCCTCACTTCACCATTACTCATTTCCATACGGTCACCAGCATGTTAAAGGAGCAATATAAAACTGTACAAAAAAGGTGTCATGATGGAAACTCACCAGAACAGAGGAGGGAAGGCGAGCAAACGACACAACTTCACGCACAGCCGTATCTCGAAAAATTTAGGGTTCTGTAATTGATACTTCAATCCAGTTCATGGCAGGGTACTAATAGGCTGCCAATCGGAATTTCAAAAGTTACTTTTCTCCCCTGCAATATTAACTCTGATACCATTACAGACCGATTAAATATTATTGTAAAACTTTGTTCATTACCATTATATGACCCTGGTCTATATTACCTCATATGTCAAATCTACGTTATTATTATTATTATTACTTTTGGCTGTGCATAATGCTGTATATTCTTAAATCTTGATTTTACAAATGTTCGTTACAAAATGTCAAAAGACTGTTCATGAACCATTTAATTAATGGGGTGCATCAGCTTCTCTCTACTTTGCACCAACTGAACTGAGTCAAGCCAGTTTGGCATCAAAACATTGTCTTTGTGTTTAATATCTTCTCAACAATACAACAAACTATACTGTATAGTGGTTTACACATAACATTACTTGAAAGATTGGGGGAATAAAAAAAATGATTTAAAATGTCAATGGCAAAAAACAATGAACTAATAGGCTAATAAACAATTTACCTTATAGGAGGTAAAAAGAATGTTTGAAAACTGTGTGGTGCATATTGCAAATGTTGAAAGTTTTGAATTCAAACAGGAAAGCGTATGGTCTGTGAAACTGGGGCTAAATAGCAGAATCAAAAGGTACTAAAAAAAAAAAAAATTCCACGTAAAAAAAGAACTGAGAATATTTACAGAGTAAGTCATTAAATAAAAGTTTGGCTATACACTTATGAAATACTGGTTATCACAAGTGTGGTGTAGCAACATTTAAAGAAAAAAAAACACACTTCCAAGGAATTACAGTATCACCTTTTACTAAGAAAATGGCCCCAAATTATGATCCTAGTCTGGTTTAAAACTTCAACTACACTACTGTATGACTGGGTATTGTATTTTCAAATTCATAGTCATGGACATGTTTTTAATGCAATATGGCAATGATAACTGTTTTAAATTCTTTCTAAACGTACTTTGGAAACGCTCAGATTGTAGCAGTCCGAGGAGGTCAGAAGGATTAAAAGAATGTCAGAAGAGGTCAGTATTTCAACACAGGAGGCACCTTATTGATGATGGTAAGAGAACTGCCCTAGGTCAAACTCCAACCCCTTACAGACCCACGGGAGGTGATGATGATGAATGATGATGAACGTGATGACGGTAGTTGTATGCTTGTCATTATGATGTAATTATAAGTAAGAAAGTTTGTGGCTGAATCGCAAAGCAGTTACCCGAGAATCGTGTCACAAGGAGCTATCTTTGAATCGTGAAGTGAGCATATGGGCATCGCAATTCAAGATGTCTTAGAATCACAGCACAGGTATCTAAGAACTGTGGCCTGCCCTCGAATCACCAAAACACGTATCTTAGAGTCACTGCCTTTACAGAATCACCAAAACAAGTGTCTTACTGTCACAAATCAGGCAACCTTAGTTTTACAATGCAAGTGCCACTGAACCAATGACACTGAGAACTTGTAATTGCGAAAACTTGGTTTCACGATTTCGGCAGATCCTCGTCCTTAACTTCTTGATGCTGGGCGCCGTCTGTTGAACCTGAAGCGATTGCGAACCTTCTCTTTGGGCTTGGGTGACGTGGCGGCCTCCTCCTCGACGGGGGCTGTCTCTTCCTCCACAACATCCTCAGCTTCCAAGGCCACCTCTCCCTCACCCACCACTTCCTCTGGGGCTGCTGCCACTTCTCCCTCAGTGTGAACCTCCTCTGCAGGGAGAGTGACAAGGGTAAGCAAAGTTATGTACTGAATGTATGTATGTATGTATGTTACACACACACACACACACACACACACACACACACACA
>JAGKTI010040580.1:0-10379 GCA_018397915.1 Birgus latro
CTTTTTCTTGGCTGCTCATCTACACTCCAACACCGTTTCTCAGCTTTCCCCCTCCTTTCCTCAGTATGTTGGTCTCCACAGCTCACTGATTTCCTAGGTTACTCCCCCACTGTGTCTGTTTCTGGCATTGTCACTTTTCCTACTGCTCTTCACATCATACACTTAATATTATTATTTCTCCTGCTCCCTTCAGCCTGAAGGTCACATTATGGCTCGGTGTTAGTTCTTCATTATTCTTTCCTTCCACATGACAGATATGTGTAGCAACAGGATAGGAGACATATCAGCCTCCATTATCACCACCACCATCCTGTTGTTGGTACAACAAGAGTCATGATTATATCTGGTGTCACAGGCAGCATCATTACATCCATCTATCTGTCTGTTGCCGAATGCCTCAATTCCATAAGGGGTGACCACAAACAAATCGACTCCATGTTGCCCTGTCCAATGCCACTTCACTGCCTTGCTCCCAGCTCACACTCCCCTCTCCCATATACCTCTCCACTCCATCCCTCCATCTTATCCTTGGCTCCCACTCCCTCTCCCCCCCTCCACTTCACTTGCATACACTCTCCTCGTTAGTCTCTCGCTCTCCATCCTCTCCACGTGACCAAACCACCTCAGTGCATTTCTCCTTATGCTGTCTATCACATCCACATCCACACCACAATCCTCCTTTACTTCCTCATTTGTCAGTCTGTCTCTCCATGTAACTCCACATTCTCCTCTCAAATAACTTATTTCCATTGCTGTCACTCTTGACTTGTGTCCATCCAACAAGGTCCAAGCATCACTTCCACAAGATAGAATTGGTATTACAATACTCTTGTGCAATTACTTTTTTACTTCCATGCTAACTTCCATGTTCCTTATCACTGCTTTCAAAGAACCAGCAACCTCTCTTTCCTGTTGTACCCTTTCAAGCGCTTCATCGTCTAAACTTCCATCCTTACTCATAACACTACCTAAGTTAAACGCACTCACATTTTCCATTTCCTCCTCATCCAGCCTCACTGCACATTCAATGACTTCAGTTCTCTCAAAGACCATAACTTTACTCTTCTCTGCATTCACCTTTAGATTCTGTTTTTTACACACAATCCCAGACTCATTCACCAAGCCTTGCAGTTCCCCCTCTGTCTTCCTTTAACAGTACAGTATCATCTGCAAACAACAGTACAGGGAGTTTCCAGACACTGCCCTCTCTTATTAGGGTTGCTTTAGCATCCATTGCCCTACCTTGTACATATCTCTTTTATAACCCCATCCATATACAGCTGACCAACCATGGGGACATGACACATCCCTGTTTCAGTCCAACATTCAGATAGAAAAATTCACTCAATTCACTATCCACACACATTGCAGCCTTAGCACCCTCATACATACACTTCACAGCATTCAACAACTTCCCATCTACTCCATATATCCTTAATACTGTACTTTCCACAATTCTTGTCTTTCCACCCTATGATATGCTTTCTCCAAATCCATGAAGGTCACATACAACTTCTTTCCCTTCTCTAGAAACTTTTCCACTAAAGACCTAAGAATGAATATCTGATCGACACAACTTCTTCCCTTCCTAAAACCTCTCTGTTGTTCTCCAACTAATTCCTCTGTTATTTCCCTAACTTGATCAATAAATATCCTACCATATACTTTTCTTATTACACTAAGACGACGAATGCCCCTATGATTACCACACTTTTTTTCCCCTTTTCCTTTGTACAGGGGAATAATTATACCTGACTTCCAATCCTCTGGGACTCTACCTTCCTCCCAGGCCAATCTGTATGTCTTCCATATTCATTCTACTACTATCTCTCCCCCATGTTTCAGCATTTCACCACACACTCCATTAATTACTGGGGCTTTCCCCATTATGACCCATTGCTTTCACTACTTCCATCCTACTGATTCCTTCCTTTCTTATCACCTCTCTCCTCCTCCTAGTCATTCCCCAGCCACTTATCCTCGCATTATTTTCATTCTCTCTGTTCATCGTTCCTTAAAGTGTACTCTCCATCTGCTCACTTTTTCTCCCTTCTCCATTAGCAATATACCATTTTTATCTTTCACTCCCTGACTTACTTTTTTATCACCCTGTCTAACTCTCTTTACCTCTTTCCAGAACATTTTCTTACATTCCCTCCAGTTTTCATTCAAATTCCTTCCAAATTCCTCATCCACTCTCTTCTTACTCTCTCTTAATTTCACTGTCTCTTCCTCTCTTCATATAACTCTCTCTTCTCTCTCTCTCAACTTCCTCATCACACCCATTTCTCATCCACTCACTCTTTTGCACCACAGTCTGTCTCACCCCTTCATTCCACCATGCTGTTCCTTGTACTTCCTTTTGTCTTTTCACCCCACACACCATCAAACATGCTACACAGATTTCTTGCAAATAGTTTGCACACACCTTCCACGTCTCCCATCTGCTCCAAATCATATTTACCCAATCGCTCCTCCACTTCTCTTTTATTCTGCCTTTTTCCATCCTCATGCAACCTTTTCTACCCTCTTTTTATGGAGTACTTCCTCCTGTCCTTCCCTTCTCCTCCTCCTCCATTTCATTTGAACCTTGACTTTCATCACCACCAAGTGGTGGTCAGAAAGTCCACTCCCCCAGCCTCTTTATGCTCTGGCATCCATTACACACCTCACTCTATCATACACACACACACACACACACACTTTTTTTTCAGTGCAAAGACGAAGCAACCAAAAGCCAGGAGCCGGCAAACCGTTCCTTCCAAGAAAAATACAAAACAATACAAAAGAGCCAATTTCAAGATCTGTTCATTTTGAGATGCCTGGGCACAAAGTGTTTGAAGACTGGAGATTATAACAAGCAGGAAAAACAGACAGAGAGAGATTGTCCCAGGGTCGACCTGTTGCATAAATGAAGAACTAGGAGTAATGGTTTACTTTTGCATTAGAGAGTTGGACAGAAAAGGAATGAAAGTGTGATGCTAGACGGGTGCTATGCACCCATCGTAGAGGTGGAGGGATGCAAGCAGATGGTTCAGAGGAGCAGTGACCATTGAAGTAGCAATAGAAATGAGATAAGGATACAACAGTACGGCGACTAGACAGAGGTTGAAGGAAGCCAGTACAGAGAGGAGAGTTAATGAGATGAAAAGCCTTTGACTCCATCCTATTGTGAAGATCTGTATGTGGGAAGCCTCCTCACACATGAGAGTTGCATAAACCCATGTATAAAGTCAACAACTGTGCAGGGTACAGAGTCGGCTTAGCACACCTTAGCTCTTGGAAGCAGATTTACATAATCAATCATTACCTTCCATTCATTCAGTTCATCGCCCACCCTTCTCATTACTCGACACTTATACTTGTGGATCATTTTGTGCCTAAAGAGGGTATTAGCTATCACCAACCCCGTCCCTGCACAAATGTCCACTAGAGCACTGTCATTCTCATCCACTTCTGCAGGCACACCCCACTCACCAACTACTCCATCCACCTTCAAAGTCCTTACTTTTCCATGCATGCTTCCACATTTGTCCAGAGCTCTTTCACTCTACTTGCACAATTTTGCATTGGCGCATACACACACACACAATCGCCCACATTTGTAGTCCTACTTTCATTCTTACCAACACAACCCTCGAGCCAACTGATCCACGCTCTCTTATATTCTCCTTCCATCTCTTGCACACAACAACACAAACTCCTTTTGCCCTCTCATTCTCACCTACTCCCACACATATACCCCATCCATACCCCCATTCTCTCACTGTCTCACCTTTCCATTTTGTCTCAGTTATTCCACATACATCCACTTTTGCATCCTCAAGCAACTGGACAATCTCTCTTTCATCTCATCATTTGCACCCCTTACATTCAATGTTTTAATCCATACCATGTCCTTTGTTTGGTCCTTAGTCGTCACATGTTGATCAGTCCCGGTCTGAGGCTTCTTGTTCATAATTTTAGTTAGCTATTTTCCATGTATGGGCACTAACCCTCCGCCAACCCACCTGCTGTCACATAGGGAACATGTGTTGTGTTGGTTTTAAGGTATTACAACCCAGTGTTGTAAATTATTTCCTGGTTTGCAGGAAATTTTTTGGCTTGCCACTCACTGTAGAGCTACCCTAAAACAGAATACCACTACAGTAAGTGGGTGGTTGATGGGTGCCCCCACCTACCATTACATACATAGTATTAATAGTATAGTAGTAAGTGTGGCGTGCAAATAGATGTACTGTATGAATATTGAAGTATGGGTACTGAGTGCAGTGTGCAAAGAAATATGCTGTAGTGGTTCTTAATGTAATTAAATTTAGTAAGGGTAATAAATTTGTATTAGTCATTCTGTGTAATGATATGTAAACCTCGGTCGGTCTTCTGTGTTGACCCCATCAACCACAGGCAAGCATTTGCCCCTTCTGAGCTGTCCCATGTAGTGAACTGATGTTCCCTGTACCTTGCAGTGGACACCACCTTACTCTTGTGAGCCACAGGGAAATATGTGGAGGTTTGGTTACTGGATGGATGCAACATCTGCATCTCCACCTGGTTAACAGGGACACCACCTTACGTTACAGGTACTCTGCTATATGGTTATTTGGCTGCCGCCCAGTGATGTAAATGGTTTGATTCTTGGGTAACAGGAAACCTAAGGAAGAAGTAGGCTGCACTACATCATGAGTGGCTGATGGTTGTGTTAGGTATTTCTCATCCAACTGGGGTAGTCTACTGAGGCTGAGGGTTGCTACAAAACCAAAACAAGTGTCATTAACCCTTTCGCGCACCGTAAGCTTTATTAGTTTCTGGGCTCACAATTTTACTTGCCCGCGCCCGCCACCAGGCCGCCCGCGCGACGCAAACTGCACGTATTCTTGCCTTATTTTCGCCACCCAAACCTCTAAATATTGCCCTGAAACTCACATCATCTTATTCACCGATGTTTGGTCTAGCTGATAAGCCAAAAGAAAAACCAGAAAAATACGAATAAAAGTACATTAGGCCGCCGTGAATAAACATTTCGGAACGTTGATCTCACTTCCCAACATCGTTGTTCGAGTGTTTTCCATCATACAGAAAAATGTTATTATAAGTTTTGATAGGAAATTTCATTGGCTTTCTAATGAGGTGTGTCCGGTTGTGATGCGATTTGTAGTTTTCGGAAAAATAGCCAAAAACTAAAAGCCATTTTTGTAAAAAATTGATTTTTGTTGAGGGAGATATACTTCAGAAATTTTCTCGCACACCTTATGTTTTTATTACATAATCTTATGTAGGATTTCATAAGCTTTCTCCTGATACCTTTTTGTTTTGATACGCTTCCTAGTTTCCGAGTAAATCACAAAAAACTACAGAATACTCGCGGCCGCGGTGCACTTCCATCACGCGCACACAATAACCGCCTACGTAACAACAACTTTTCATTAGAGATATTACATAGTTATGTCCTGTACATACGTAGAATTCACTGATCTTTATCGTGGTTCTTACAGGAAATCGATACGTTCAATAATTTTGGAGTAAATGGACGACAAAGATAGAACTCTTCCTCGCCCGCAAGCAAGATAAAAACGCTCAATTTCCCTGCCTCACGAATACTTACAAATTTTCGCTCGTTACGTTTTATTTATTTATTTATTTATTTTACTCAAATTATACACGTGAAATATCGTAAAGCTCTTTGATAGTGCTCTCAGAAACTCGACATGACCACTAGTCTTTTTGCTGAAGCTGGACTTTCTTCCCATCTCATATGTGTATATGTAAAAAAACAATACTTATTTGTGAAAAAAATATAGAAATGTAGAAATAGGTCAATATACAGATCAACAAAATATGGATAACTCACTTGCTCCAGAGGTGTTGAGCTGCTGGCAGGAACTTGAAGGGATTGAAGATGAGTTAGGTAGTGTGTGAGCTTGTGTGTGTGTGTGCGTGAGTGAATGTGTCTGTGTATGTGTGTGTGTGTGGCGTATTCTCTGTTCCTTGCACCACGTTTGCCTAACACAATGCGATGCACACAGTAGATTTCTCCACGAACATTCGCTGCACGACATACGTATATAATGTCATATATGTGTCGCTGTGTGGCTTATTTTCTTGTCTGATCATTAAGTTATGCACGCAATATTTCTTGGTGAACACTCGCTGCACTATTTTATACGTATATTTCACACTGAACCATATGCAATATAAAACATACATGATTCCATCCCAGCCTCCTCTGTTATTCCTTTCCTTACTGTATGACATACAAGAGCGCCTGCTCCCTTAGCAACTGATGCATATGTCTTTGTATCTCTTTGGCATAACATAATGCCTGCTATGGCAGGTCAGTTATTTCACTAATCCAGGCACTATATGTTTCACAGATATAAGTAATGGCTTCACTATAAGGGTAAAATACATCATTGAAGGGCAGGGTGAGTGGAAACCCCGCTATAACAAATCAGACTCCTGCCTCTAGGCCTAACGGCTGTCTATGTTCAATAGACACAAGTCACTTCACAGTATAGTCAAAAACACTGTACAATGACAATATTTCAATAATGGCTTCAGCCTCGGGTGGGAGGGGGAAAATGGCGGATTTAAAGGGACAACGCAACACAGCACAACCATGCTATCTGGCTGCTAGTGGAGCACTGAGATTTTATCACTACCTACAGGCACATATGAGCCATTGCAGTGTTGCCAAGGTCTTACCTTGGGAGAGACACGTGGCTGCTAGAATGCTACAAAATTTGACGCAAATCGACAGAAAACTTTTTTTGTTTTTTGCGTTTTCATGCGATCTGAGAGGCCCTGTGCTTTGGCACACCACACCACATGAAACGCAAATTGCGGTCCAGTGCGCGAAAGGGTTAACTCGTAGCTACATTAAAGTTGAGGCACCTTGAGCTTTGCTACAGATTTCAGAAGTAAAAGATTAAATTACTTGTACTGTACATGAATTTATCTTTTTGGTTGGAAATCAGTTTAGTGGATTCTTGCTTAATAAAGCATAAATAATATAAATTTATTGTATGGGTATATAGTATATGAACTGGAAAATGACGGCTCAGCATATGAATCTCTTAAATAATTGCATCCTGCTAGTACTGCCTTTCTCATACAGATGATAATTCACCTTCATAGATTATGTTTTGGTGGTCACCCTTCTTGGCTTCAGTTCCAGCATAAATGAAGCTCACTAGCAGGCCATCTTGCCCTCTCTGCAGTGCCATCCCACAGTACACCTACTCACCACCTGCAGTTTCCTATCACAAAATGTAAACAAAAAAGCTTTGAGAGTGCTTGGCTGAAATTACATTTTCTGCTGTCTGTCTGAGTTACATCAGTTTGAGCCAGCAGGTCATTATTATCCAGCACTATGTATACAGTATCTTTATTGTGTAATGATCATAACTTTATTTTAAAACATGCCATACATTACACTAGATAGTTTTATACCCTTTTGCCATGGTAGGCACTGCCTTTTTCCTGGCATTCAAGTGTGTTATATAACCTTGGCCTTCACCAGCCTTGAGGAAGTGAGTATTTCAAGATAAAAGGTATATACTTTCACTGACACCTGATGCTGCCTTGGCAGGTGATTTCCAGTGTCAATGAACATTTTAAACGTATGGAAATGAGTATTTTGGTAATACAGCATAGTTTGTTCACAGCACTTATGTATAGTTTCTGAGGCTGTGTTACATGATTGTTTGGGCCAGCATTCCCCCCCCTCCCCCCACATGATGGCTTCTTTCTAAGTTCCATGTCCTTCTGCAGGATTCAGGTCAAGTCCCCTAACCCTATTTTCCCATCTCAAAACCTCATCACATTTTCCTTGGTATTCACACTGGGATTGTCCCATATTCAGGGTGTATAGCATTTTACCCAATGACACTTACACCTTTCTGAATGTCCAAACCACCGTAGCCTACCCATGTGTATCACTTCACCAACATTCTCAATGCTTAAGCAGCCTCTTAACTCTGACAATGTTGTCCAGACAGTACGCATCATTATTTACTGCTTTTTGACCTGTACAACAGCACCAGCAACACAGCAGTGCTTACCTTTGACCAATTCTGGAATGATTAATGATATTAGTTGAAAATCTCTTTGTTATAATACTTCCAGTGACCAGAAGAATGAATGCACACTACGGAACTTTGTACTGCAAGTTCAGCATTTACCTAATTTCACAAACTTACTCCCTTCCATCCTCTCTTACCCTTTGTTACTATTATTGCATAATAAACCCAATCTTTCATCAGAAGTTGGAGTATTGTTATATTAACATATCTCACAAATTAGTATAACCCTCTCAGTACAGTGATGTCTTTTTCTTTATTCTTGCTACCTGCTGGTTAAGAAAAAGTCTTACTATGGGGTTACAAATGTTATTCATTAACCCTTTCAGTCTGTTGACATTTCATTAGTTTACTCTTGCCACCTCCTAACAGGTTAATGTAGGAAAGACCTCATACTGAAGGGATTGCCAGTGGGCTGAGAAGGCTTGGCATAAAATTCAAAATTACTTTCTTAAGTATTCCTGATAAAGAATGGGTCTGATATGGGTCAAAAGTGTGTAACCTGTGTAATACAGCAGTCCCTCAATTATATGACGTAACAGAGCCAAAGACATGTGCAGGTAGTGGCAATGTCCGGATAATGAACAATATCCCACCTACTATACCCAGACCTTATCTATACCTAACCTATTTGTACAGTAGTTCTGCATCCTTTGGCAGTGATTTCTGGTCATTCAGGCATGTTTAGACATCAGAACACACATAGGAATATCGAAAATAACTTTAACACAAAGAAAACCATGAAAAAAAACAAACACTGAAAACCAGAGAACACCCTACCTATACTCTGCTATATGTACAGTACCCCTCCTAATTTTGGCAGTGTTCTCTGGTCATTCTGCCATATTTAGACATCAAAACACACATAGGAATATGCATATTAATGCTAACCACCAAGAAAACAATGCATAAACAACAAAAATCCACAAAAAACCTGAAGACAGTTAAAAAATCAGTTATATTTGTGGCACGAGTGATAGCTGCTCCCAGGGGTGTGGGGAAATCCATGGCCAAATATGCCACTGGAAATTAGTTATATTGGTATAAATGGTATACCATCATCTTTGCTGGTGTTTATACTATAAGATGAGCTAATAGAAGAAAACTGATGAGTAAGTGTTCAGGAGTAAAACTTGCCTCCATATAACTTCCCACCAAAATTTTGCCTGCACCATGCGAGAGTAAAGCATATGTCTAGTTGCAGAATTTCATGAGCTTTCTCATGGATTTTGTAATATTTTGATACAACCAATAGTAGTCCAATAAATCGCCAAAAACTTTAAAAAGTCACAGGTCAGTACCATCAGCACAAAAGACAAGAGGGAGTGAGAGAGCGAAGGGGGAGCCGGGAGGCATGGCTAGCAAAGCGGGGAGCATGGAAGGGTATGGAGGAGGAAAGGGATGGGTGGAGAAGCAAGGCTGTGGGTGGGATTTTCACCCTTCTGTTATGAGGTGGATGGGTGCTTTCACCTGACTTGTGGTTTGTGGTCTGTCTTGCATGCGTGTTGGCCATTGGGAAACACAATTCCCAGTGACCGGGGAACTATGAACGTTTGGTGTAGAGGCAGATGGGCACTTTCACCTGACTTGTGGCTTGCGGTCTTTGACAGACGTGCAGCGGCAATTGGGAATGGCCATTCTCAATGGCCATGCGACTTTGGACATTAGGTGGGGATGCATATGAACAATTTGACACTGCTTGTGGGTTACGGTCGATATTACTTGGGTGCTTGATTTGTAGGGAGTGACCAAACCAGCACTCGACTTTGACCATTCAGTACAGGGGTGGATGGACATTTCTGCTCAGGTTGTGGGTTATGGCCAATTTCCTGCACACAGCTAGAGCCCAGTAGCCACAGTACTGAATGTCTGAACATGTCGGCTGGCCGGCCAAAGTTCTCGGAGACTTTTACATCTGGATAATAGCAAGTAAATTTGGATAATGGCTTAATAGAGCCAAGGTCCTGTATCCGGAAAATGAACAGGTCCGGATACTGCACATCCGGATAAATGAGGGTTTACCGTACATGATTTGTTCTTTAAGATACAATAAAACCCATTTATTTTTTCCCTGATTAGACTGGTAGACCAGTGGGATTATGGGAAAACAAGACTTCAAATGTCAGCCAAGACACTGTGTTGTGTTGCCTGTCTTACTTTCCATTGATCCTCAGTGGGTGTAATTTCAGGTTACAAACACCATTTAAATTGGTCTGCACAGCCAGATGATAAGGTCTGAACTTGAAAGTTCTAGGGCTGGAATAATGAACAGCCATAATATATGAACAATAAAAGGATCTT
>JAGKTI010040581.1:0-10379 GCA_018397915.1 Birgus latro
GCTGTATCTTGGTCGCTGTGCCTTCGTTTGTGTGCGTGTATATATAAACGTGTGTGTGTGTGTGTGTGTGTGTGTGTGTGTGTGTGTGTGTGTGTGTGTGTGTGTGTGTGTGTGTGTGTGTGTATTATGAGCAAAAAAATCTGCGACAGGGGAGAATGCTGCAGAAAAGTAGGTATGTCCACTGCAACTTAACTATACACAACAAGTATATGAGAAAGCAAAACAGAGTTAGTATAAAAAAGGTGAAAAAATAAACTTGAGATGAGAGCAAGGAAGTTGGCATGGGTGCAAAGGGAGTACGAAGATTTGGTTTAAAGAAATCAGATATATGGGACGGACGGTGACTGGCCGGATTTATGGCGGACAAAGGAAACGGTGACCGAGAGGAGAGAGATGGCACACAGAGTAGACAGAAGAGAGAGATAGCACACAGAGTAGAGAAGATAGAGATAGCACAGCACACAGAGGAAAGAGAGAGACAGCACAGAGAAGAAAGAGACAGCACAAAGAGAGGAGAGAGATATCAAACTGAGTACAGGATTTTCTGCTTCAACACAGTAATGCAATTTTTTAGTTTATTTTTATTTTTTTGACGAGTGTATTTACAATAAGAGAGTCCCTGGTGGCAAATATGTTGATGCAGAATTGATCTAAATTCTATAGAGATAGGACGAATAAAACAAAGAATAAGTCATCGGACTGTAGAGGTTAAACAGAATAAAAGATGGGGAAGATGTGTGATAAGGGATTGGGAGCAAAGTAAGTATGCAATAAAGTATAGCAGTGGAGTAACGAAGAAGGTGAAGTTTAAGACTAAGATGAATATGGTAGTGTGTGTAAAATATTCAGATTAAAATCCGAGGGGTATTACTGAGGAGAGAAGCCTAAGCAAAATAACGGGGGAGGAAAGAGTGGAGAATTAGCCTGTAAAAATGGGTGGGATTTTTTTTTCTTTATCCGTCTAACTCAGGGCATTGATTTGATAGCCCATTCTCTGAGGACCGACATTTCTTCCACGTGCAATACATCTTTACATATCACCACTCTGGCGCTAATGCCTATCTTGCAAACTGAATCATGTTAGGGCTGTCTCATTCAGGAAGTGGTGTGGTGGTATGGGGAACGATATTTTTATGGGATAGTGGTGATTCGTGTGGTAGATCAGTAAAGTGCGATTAAACGAAACTCAGATTGTTCCCTGCTACAGCCTCGGATAGATTTCAAGGCTTTTCAGAGAGCACATTACTACCTTAACCACATGACTACTACCTCCTCCCAGTGGTGAAAAAGGTAGGGTAGGGATGAGTTTCAAGTGTGTAGAATGAAGTGTGTAGAAGATGTAGTGTAAAAGGTGAGGGAAAGATAAGTCCTAAGACCAGCAAGAGTGATGAAACAATGAAATAGAAAGAGTTATTGAATAGTTAAAGTGAGGAAGGGATGAGCTTAAGGTGAGGTGGAATTTGGTTAAGGTGGAGTGAGGGAGAGGTGTGGGTAAGAGTGAAATTTTTTTGAGCTGAGCGAGACGTCAAAATGAACTTAGAAGAGGTATGAGGAAGCGTGAGAAAAAGAGTGACAGTCGATATTGAATAAGTAAAGAGCTGAAGGTGGTGGAAGACTTAAATATGAGTGTGAAGAATTATTAACGTGAATTATGAGAGATTTTAATGTGACTGACGAGAGATGCTGATGCGAGTTTGGGGGGAAGTGTAAGAAGAAGAGTGACAGTCGGTAGCAAAGATCTAGTTGGGATCAAAAGGAAAGCAAAAAGGTGAGAGGAATGAGTGCAAAAATGAAGAGAAATGTACGGAAGGCGAGAAACTGAAGGGTGGCGAGCGTCCGACAGAGGGAGACTAAGGAGGTTAGTGACAGAAAATATGCATGGGCTCTTGCTTGGGTGAGAGGGAGGGAAGGAGAGAAAAGTGCGTCAGAAAGTAAGGTGAGAAGAATGATAAGTGGGGATATGAGAGAGTGTGGATCAAAAAAAGTGAATGGTGAATGACAGGATGAGAGAAAGTGAGAGTATGAGAAAGTGGGGATGAGTAAACGTGAGGTTAAGAGAAAGTACGGGTGACAGAAGACGAGAGAAACAATGACGGTAAGAGAAAGAAAAATGAGGGCGAATAAGCTTGAAGAAGATAACCCTTTGGCCTGAGGTATTCCTTGACTCTGGTGAAGGTGAGTTAATTCAGCTTAGGATAGTGGATGAAAGGGTGAATGAAAGTGTAAGTCAACAGGTTAAAAGAAGAACGTCAAGGGTGAAGCTTAAAGTGAGACTGAGTTCCATGGAGAGAAAGCCCAAGTGAAAGAAATTCATAATGAGAGTAGTTCATTATGATAGCAAGTGAGAATGAGAACGTGCAGCAAGTGACAGAGCCCAAATGAAGAGGTAAGAACCCACGCGAGAGAGAATAAGAGTGACTGACTGAAACTGAGAGAAAGAGACCAAGGGAAAGTGAGAGAAGGCCCAAGTTAGAGACAAGGCCGAAGTGAGAAACAGCCCGAGTGAGAATGAAAGGAAGCTCAAGTGAGTCAGGGCCCTAATGAGAGACAGAGACGGAGCCAACGCAAAGAGAGATAAAGCCCAAGTAAGACTGTGAGAGAAGATCCAAGTGAGAGAATAAGAAAGAGCCTGAATAAGACCTTGACGCGAGGGTAAGCGATCACTGCAGGCGAAGAAGGCCGTGTTGGAGCTCCCTTGTCACGGTGCCTCAAAACCTGTCGAGCCCCAGTAAACACACGAGGGCAGCCCGTCCATCTCGCCCTGCATCATCACCACCACTGCTAGCTTCCATCTATTTCAATTTACTCTTAAAATCTCCCTTTAACTCTCTTGTGGTAGGGGTAATTGCGGTATTTTATGACAACAAATGCTGGACTATTTAATTCAACTGAGTGAGTCTTAGAAGCCCAAATATTACAATTCTCATCATCAAACCTTTCAAGCATCATATACTCAGGAGAATCTAGTATTTTGTTTTGGCTAACGCTAGACGATTTAACTCAGCTGAGAGTGAGTCACAGGAGCCTGAAAGTGTTGACCCCTTCTGACAGAGGACGACTTTAAAATATCACTCAAGACATTCAGCTTACTAAACCCCTACTACTTTGCTCTATCGTCATTCATTTCCCTTAGAGAATGAAGCTTTATTTTTGCGTTTACATTTTCCCCTTCGGCAAGAGGACGTATCCAATTTCATTCCAGGCCCTATATTTCAGTTTATCCCTAAAACCCTTGCCAGTTTATCCTCCCTTACCCTCCTTCATTTTTCTGTCATTATTTACGCTCAGTTTTGCTTCAGATAGTGAGGAGTAGTCTCTGCGTCGGCTCTAGTTTTATTCTTGACTCTATGATTCAGGTTACCCTTTTATTCCCTCTTTGTTTATCTCGTTCCTCCCTTTATTTTTCCTCCATTGATTGACTTCACTTTTGCTTCAGAACGTGAGAGGTGGAGCGCTGCATCTGACCGTGCGTCGCGCCGTGGGAGCTCCATGTATGATAAACTACTCGTGGAAATTGGTAAAGCCGAGCAGAGAACCAGGTAAAATAAGCTTCTGCCACGCTGCTAACGCCCCCTGACAGCCCGCGTTGATCACAGGCATCCTTAACGTTAATAGCCATAAATTGCAAAGCTTATCAATGTGAGTTACGGCCGGCCAGGGTGGATGAACGCTGAGGGATGGCATAATCAGTAATTTGTTTTTCTTCTTTCTTTTCCCCTCTGCTGGATGATGTGACGTGGTAAAGCGGCCTGTTTAGCTATTTTGATATAATGTTTAAAATGTGAGGGTTTTATTAATGCCTCTCTCTCTCTCTCTCTCTCTCTCTCTCTCTCTCAAATTAATTTCCCTTGCAGAAAATTATATCTGAACTCTTAGCAATACTCCAACAATTTTAGCATATTTCTGGGTCATTTTCTATAGATTTTTCTTGTTCAGCAAAAATTCTGACACTTACGTTCCGAGAGCATGCTTAGCGACATTTGTGAGTTTGGTTTGGCAAGTGTGATGTGGAGATGAGTTGGGTCAGGGGGTTAGGGTGCCGGTCTCGACTGCCCCGCGCGTCACACCACAGTATTTCAAACTTTTATGCCCACCAGACCATATTGCGGAGATAAAAGATGAATTATAGAGGCAACAGTGCATATGGATTTAATATACTCCACAGAGAATATTTGCCAGGAAGGAAGGCGCGTAAATCACAATTATAAACGCACGTGAGGCCTTTCTTGATCTCATTCGTTGTTAGAGACCAATGGTAACTAACGGAGGATAGGAGCACACTTAAAGATTTATTTACTACATTTAATAATACACACTTGATATACGGAAATAGTTGAGAGCAATGTAAATCCAGTCTTCCTAAAACTGAGAGGAAACTTTATGTCTAAAGTATATGTGCCTATAGTCCAATATACTTAAAAGAATTATTTGGTGGCACTGAAAGAAGAGCCACTAATATATAACTTACCATCTATTTTAAGGATGTATGTGTTTTAGCAAATGTTTAATAGTTACAAGTACCCTATAATATGGCACCTTGTTAAGTGTGTGTGTGTGTGTGTGTGTGTGTGTGTGTTAGAAAGACATACTAACAATTAAAGCAAACCAGAGAACTGAAAACAAAACCCTCAAATTATCCAAACAGATTACAACGAGGAAGAGGATTAGAGATGAGGATGAAGATGAGCAATGGAATGATGATGATGATGATGATACCCATACTCACCTATACCTACAACTATATTTACCTACAGCATCTATCTTCACCCACATCTACCATCAGCTACTACATCTAAAAAAGCCACTACACTCACACCCACGTTCACTTATATACAAACTCACCGGCACCCACACATACCCATCTACTTTCATTATCACACCCACACTCCAATCACAGCTACACCCAGACCCAAACTTACACCACACCCACACACACACTCACCACCTATACCCTACTTCACCTGCAGTCTTTTAAACCACCACTTGCACACATAAACACCCGCCTACATCCAGATTAACGTTCACCCTTACACACCCACAGCCTCCTACAACAAAATCCAAACCATAACTACACTCGGACATCTACACCCACCTCACAATCCACACCATACTTACACCCACACCCACCTACACCCACGCCCACCGCTACTCTTACACCCCATCTTCACCCCATTTTTCATCTTATCCAGCGGAGGCCTAGAAGCTCTGGGACGACATAAGGAAGTAGCCTAGACTTTGTGAGGGTCGTGTGGTCCGAAATTAGATCATATGGGGTGAAAAAATGGTAGGGGCATGGGAGGTGAAGTTTACTGGGTGAGGGTAAGTAGATGTTATGGCTCAGAGGGGAGAGATGAGGGAAGTGGAGAGGGGTAAGAGGAGGGGAGAAAAGGGAGGAGGGGAGAGGGGAGGGGGAAAAGGAATGGAAAGGTGTGGCCTTGGGAGGAGGGTAGAAGGGAAGGGAGGGGAGGAGAAGAGGGAAGGGAAGGGGTGGTGAAGGGGGAGGAGAAGAGGGAAGGGAAGGGGTGGTGAAGGGGGAGGAGAGGGGAGATATGGCTCGGAAAGAGAAAGGGAGAGAAGACGCGAGGAGAGGGAAGAAGAAGAAAGGGCAAGTGAGAAGTGGGAGGCAATGCTCAGTGAAGATGAAAGGGAAGAAAGCTAGATGAGAGAGGAGGAGAGGAGAGGGGAGAGGAGGCCAAAATGAGAGCGGTGAGGAGAGTAAAGAAGTGGAAAAGGAAGGAGAGAAGTAGAAAGAAGAAAGGAGAAAAGCGAGGGGAGATGAAGAATGGTTATGGAGGTGAGGGGAGTCTAGAAGGTGAGAAAAGGTGTAAGGGAGATAAGGGTAGAGGGGAAGGAAGATGGAAAGGGGAGTGGAGACAAGTCGAAAGGAGCTGAGGGGAGGTAATGGAAGATGAGGGGAGTCTGAAGGAAGGTAAAGAGGGAATGTGGTGAGGTGGAGGGTAGAGAGGGAATGTAGAGTAGGGAGGGTAGAGGGGAGAAGGAAAGAGTAGTGAAAGAAGGAGGACTGAGAAGAAAGTGGAAGGATGAAAAAAGAGGGGATGGGAGGGACATGAATGAAAGTGGAGAAATGAGGAAAGAGAGGCATAAGACTGCAATGCATAATTTTTTCGCTTTTTCGTAAACATAACTAAAGGTAAGAGAGGCCAATTAAATCTGCAAAGTATTATTTTAAAATAATATTATTAAGTAATCATATTTATATCTTAATGAAAGGGTGGAGAGGTAAGCGGGTAAAGAGGGAATGTGGTGAGGTGGAGGAAATTGTGGTGAAAGGGTGGAGAATATGTGGAGAGAGGGTGGAAAGGGAGTGTGGTGAGAGGGTGGAGAGCAGGGCATAACCTTACTGACACCCTCACCACCCACCTACACCCCACAGTTTTGGCCCCTTGCCCACCGCCTCTATCTGCCCACTACTCACCTTCCTGCCCACTATTCACCTTTCTGCCCAGTATCCACCAACCTGCTCACTATGCACCCTCCTGTTCACTTGCCTCTCCACTATCCACTTTTCTGTTCATTTTCCTACCCATTATCCACCTTCTTGATCATTTTCCTGTACACTTCCCACACTTATTCTCATTTTCCTGCCTACTACCCACCTTCCCACTCAACACCCTCGATAAAAACATACCATCATGAGGGCTAGAATGGTGAGGGAGTCGAAATGTGGTCAACTTCGCTAAACATTTTGCTGTTAGTTTCTCTGTGTCCAGTGTTTTCCTGTAGCTGCTTTCTGTATCCTGCCCCCAACATATACTGGTAGCGGGAATTGGGTGGAAAGGATGACGATGATGATGATGGCGATTATGATGATAACAACGATTACGACGACGAGGAAAATGATGACAATGAAGACAGAAACGAAGACGAGGATACAGATACGCTTATAAATAAAACTTAAAGATGAACACAAAGATGAAGATACGGATGAAAAGCAAGACAAAGACGACGACGATGAAAGGAAAAAAATAACAACAATGACGACGAAGACAACAAGAACAATAGCAACAACGACGACCACGACCACCACCACGACCACGAAAGAGGCCCGCCATCACCAGGACAGAGCACCACAACCACGTACACGATACAAGCAACACAACAGGTGAGCTAATTGGTGACACAGGTGACTCTGACACCACCAGGACTTCACTGCCATCGTCACTGTCACTAGCTCAGGTGTGTGCGTGAGGGTGAGGGGTTGAGTTTTTGTTTGTGTTGTGTTCTGCGGTGTGGGCCCATCCGTCTGCCTAGTACGAGAATGTTATCTACCCTATTTTCCGGAAGTCCAGCTGTCTGTCTAGCCAGTTTACATGTCATTTATCTATCTGTCTATTAATTAATTGGTCGATCGATCTATTTATATTCGTTATGTATGCATGTCTGTACGCATGTGCAACCGTGCGTGCATGTCCATGAGTCTGTGTGTGTGTGTGGGGGGGGTATGGTGTGGTGTGGTGTGGTGTGGTGTGGTGTGGTGTGGTGTGGTGTGGTGTGGTGTGGTGTGGTTGGTATATGATGTATGTATTGGAGGACAGGTCAGGACAGAGCTGGACATCTCTGCTTAGCACAAGAGGCTGTAGACTGAACAATATGAACAACATCGCACCAATATAAGAGAAAATAATAATAACATCCTTTTCAGTACCATGACGTTCCCTTTCTTTAATTCTTGCTGCAACCAGACGATTTTATTCAGCCTAAGAAATCCCCTGGTAGCGAAGAGGTGAATGAAGGCAATGATGATGGACGCCCTTGGATATTAGCAGTTGTTAATAAGAGAAAAAAAAAGTGAAGAAATAAATTGTACGTGTCTTTCTTTAAATGTTCTCCTAACCCCTTCACTTTAAGGACTTTTTTAATTATTTATTTTTTGCTATTCAAGGCGATTTCATTCAGTTTAAGGGAGAATTTTTGAACTGTGAGTGTTATATACAGCTTAATTAACTCTTTGATTACTAGAGACCCTTTCTATCATCATTACCACCATCAACATCCGCACCTCTTCATCCACCTAAGTATACCGTGCGTGAAGAGATGCTTTCCAATTTCAAATAATCTTAGGGTTGCAAGAATACACCGATAAAACACACGCTCTCGGCCTGAAGTGAATTTTATAAAGCAATCGCATTTATGGTTGACTGAAAAAACTACAATATCACGATAAAAAAGTTAAAATAAGCAACATGAAATGATTACGTGTAGCATAATTAATTTTATCGTTATTTACGCAACAGAAATTAAACGATGAAAACAGAGTTGTTGTACAAAGGCTTAAAGGTATTTTGGTTAAGGCCACCCTGGATGATCTCTGGGACCAGATGTCTGACAGTGGACAGAAGGACAGATAGACAGACAGACAGATAGATAGAGACAGAGACATAGATACACTGATAGACCAACAGATGGAGAGAGGCAGTTAAATATACATAAAGACTGATGGACAGAGAGAATAAAGGACAATTGGACAGATGAAGATGCACAGATAATAAAAAGTAGTAAAAGATGAAAAGACAGACAGGCAAATAAGAAATTGAAAAATAAATGGACAGGTATAGTTTATCGATAGAATCAGACGTTAAAACAAAATAAAGAATACAGACACGTACAGACAGACAGACAAACAGAAAAACACGCGGACATAATTGAAAGAGAGAGAGAGATAAAAGTATCGAGAGAAACAGACGTAAGGAAGAAAAATAAAATGAGAAGACTACAGATTACTTTCAGTCTGCTGCTGGGCTGATATTTTTCGCGTGATATGCAGATGTCCGCCTTCCCCCCTTTGAATATGCAGTGATCGGCCGTGCATTTGTGAGGCAGGTGTTCTCATGGGAAAGCCAACTGGGAGGTGTGGGCAGGTGTGGGGAGGATGGTAAGGTATTGGCAGATGTGGAGAAAGGGGTAAGTGTGACAGCTGTGAGGTGGTGTGAGGAAGTGTACAGAGGTGTAGGGAGGTGTTGGGGTGTGAGGCAGGTGTGGAGGTGTGAAACAGGTGTGGGGAGATGTAAAGCACGTATGGGAAAATTTGGGGAGGTGTTGGCAGGTGTCAGAAGGTGTTCGTAAGTGTTGGAAGTGGGTGAAGTGTGTGGAGAAATGTAAGGTGTGAGAAGGTGTAGGCTCGCGTAGGTAGGCGTGGGGGAGAAACGGGGAGGTGGTGGAAGGGTGGGAGGTGGAGGAAGTTATGAGGGAATAAGGAACAAGAGAAGGTGGAAAGGAGGTGATGGAAATACTCTCACCCTTAACATTCCCAGCCCATCCTGAACCATCGACTACCAAGAACAAAAATCGAAAGCCCCTGCAGCCGTCACACACACACACCTGTCAGCCCCACAACACAGGTAGGAAATTATAGGTATTCTCTAGTTTATCTCCTCACGCGACACCTGCGAGAAAAGGCTTACATAAGGTTTGGATTTATCTCGCGTTGTTGGCCTTACAACTGCGACGATGGAAAATTATACACAAACTCTGATTTATAAAGGTGTGCAGGTTTGAGTGTGAGGGGTACAGGTAAAAGTGTGGTGAGAGTGTGGGGAGGGAACGAGACTAGTGGATTTTTATACTGATGAGACCACTGAAAGTTATTTTTAAACCCGAGTTCAAAAGGACTCAATTAAATAACCTCTTCTGGATACAGAATTTAAGTGAACAGAGTAGAAGTGGGTTGGAAGGGATTAGATACGGAGACTGTGGGAGGAAGATGAGGACGTGGTGGGATAGGAGCAGTATTGGAAAAAGGAGGGAGATAGGTTTGTAGTAAGGAGATCTAGAGTGAAGGAAATGGGACAAGGAAGGGGGGTGGGGAGGTGTGAGGGAGGGAAAGAGGGAAGAAAATGAAGGAGTAGGAGGAGGAGAAGGAGGAAGAGGAGAACTGGAAGAGTGTTTGGAGAGGAAGGGAGAGAGAGGCGCGGGGGAAAAGAAACTCATGGGGGAGAGGAGCATGTAGGAGAGGGAAGAGAGATGAAGATGGGAGGAAAGAGAAGCAAGTAGTAAGAAAAAGAGAGAAACAGGTGAAAGAATCAGGAGGGACAAGTGCATAAGTGCGCGTGCGCACAAGCACGCGAACACAAACACACACACACACACACACACTAGTCACATAATCAGTCGGGGGGCACTGTTTAAGGACTATTGTAGCTACCATCAAGCGATATTATCCAGCCTGGAAAAGTCCAATCCTCTAAACTGAACATTACCTATGAACTGTAAATAATGCAGCCACTGTTTCTGTACAACAAGAGGAGAAGCACATCTGCGAAGCAACCCGTCAACACATGCACAAACCCTCCTGTATATGTACACACCTCTGAACACATGCACACACCCACTAATACATCACACACTAGCCAACATATGCA
>JAGKTI010040582.1:0-10379 GCA_018397915.1 Birgus latro
ATCAAAATTTTCACTACTATTATCCTATCACTTACTCTCATGACATTCATAACATACTCCACCCATTTCTCCACAACCAACACACCCACACCCCCATATCCGTCAGTTCCCCCCTGCCAAAACAACTTATAGTAGCAATCCTTCCCAGCAATCTTTCTGGCTGATCCACCCCTGTACCGGACTTCCATGCCCGGGAGAATAACCTCCGTAATGCGCCAGGCACACTCAGATGGCTCTTGGCCATGGAAGCAATAATCATTCCAAGGAAAATCAAAGAAGTACTGCCTAAGGGCCTCCCAATCTGCAGCTCCAAAGTGCCACAGACGGCGTTCCTTTGGAGGGTCCACAGGCCGTACTGGAGCGATAGGACAGGTTAAGGTAATAAGGTTATGATCGGAGGAGCCCAACGGAGAGAAAAGATTAACAGTGTAAGCAGAAGGATTAGTTGTTAGGAAAAGGTCAAGTATGTTGGAACTCTCTCCAAGGCAGTCAGGGATATGGGTAGGGTGCTGTACAAGCTGCTCTAGGTCATTAAGGATAGAAAAGATGTAGGCTTGTTCACCAGGTGGATCAGTGAAAGGAGAGGAGAGCCAAAGGTGGTGGTGAACATTGAAATCTCCTAGAATGGAGATTTCAGAGAGAGGAGAAATGGATAGAATGTGTTCCATCGTAGAAGTAAGATAGTCAAAGAATTTTTTATGGTTACATATATATACTTATCCTTCTTAATTCCTTCAGTCCAACAATATGTCACATTTTATTCTTTATGTTACTGCATTATTTAAATCATCTAAGAAAAATCTTAAATGCTGGTGAAGTTAATGAAAGCTATATCTCATCCTTCCAGTTTGCAAACAACTCCTTACTAAGATAAACTCATCTGGATAGAGCATGAAAAACAAATGACAGACATCATCATACTGATGAGGTAAAGATAGAATGGAATACATGGTGAAAAAGAGGAGGAGAAAAAGAAAGCAAGGCAAAATGGGGAGAAAATAGTGGGAAATAGTACAGAATACAGAGGAGAACAAAGAAAAGCAAACAGCAACAGACCTTATGGTCCTTTCGAGGCTGCTTGTTACAGAGCAGACTATAACTACAAGATCTAATTCTACATACTGAAGGATAAGGATAGTAAAGCAAGAAGGCTCTCCCCCCCCCCCTCCAAACTCACCAGTTAAAACTGGCAGGAAAAAGAAAGAAAAATCACCATGCAGCACAGAAAACTGATATGGAAATTTCACAGGAAAGACTGAAAGGAAAAATTACATTCCATAATACTTTATCTATAGTTACCAGTCTGAATAACATGAAAGGGCAAGTAGTAAAGTAAAATGAATAATCAAAAAATAAATAACAAAGGCATGATATTTATGGGTACACTGAGTTAACAAGGTGTCTGCAGACACAACGTGGAAATTGCACAGTGCACAGTGTGGATGTTCAGGGGTGGTGTGGCAGCCTTGCCTGGCACTTTTAAGGTAAGCAGCAGTCAACAAGGCCCCAGCTCCGTTCACTCCACCAAGACAAGGAACTTTCCCATGTGGGACAAATACACAAGTTTCCTCCTGAAGCAGTGACCCCTGGTACATTAAAAAAATCCCAAATGTGGTCACTTCACCAACAGGGACCCTCAGTGATCCACAGCCCCATCACAGGTCAAAAGTTATAGTAGTGATCGGTAACTCAGGGCTATCTGTGCATATCCTAGTCTGAGCTTGCATTTAATAGATTGATCTGGGCCCTTAGAAAAAAAAAAAAATTATATATACACAAGTGTTTTATTCTGGAGTAAACATATTAAGCTGGGGGTTAGATGACAGATACTTATCTATCTAAGCGACCTTTACGGTCAGTACTGTAACTCAATTTACTAAATAGGAGGGCAATTTGTTCCACATACAGTATTTACAACTCTGTTAAAGAAGATCTGGTTAACTTCATGCAACTGGAATTGTATGCCAATTATTTTGTGCCCACTGCCTCTAGTATAATTCGAGTGATCAACTGTGAAGTATTTATTAACAGCCTTTTTACTGTGCCCTTTGAATATTTTAAATACTTGAATTAAATCTCCTTGTAATCTGCATTTAGTTAGGGTGAAGAGATTCTGGGCTTCTAAACACTCCTGATATGGTTTGTTTCTCAAGCCAGGTATCATTTTGGTTACCCGTCAATGTACTCTTTCAAGTTTCTCTATATCTTTTTGGTAATAAGGTGACGAAGACTGGACACAATACTGTAAATGTGGCTGAACTAGAGAATTATATAATGTGAGGATGATTATTATTGGATTAATATTCAAATGCTCTACCAATGAATATGGTCCAATTTGTTGGCTTTTGTAACAGCCTCCATGCACTGTTTGCTTGGTTTAAGATCATTTGTTATAATAAATCCTAAGTCTTTTTCAAGACAGACATTATCTATCTGAATGTTAATCATGGCTTTTCCATTTCTATTTCCAATGTATAGCACTTTGCATTTACTAATATTAAAGTCCATCTGCAGGTTTGGGACCAATTAAAAAGTCAATCGAGGTCACTCTGTATTGCCTGCCTCTGTAAATATGTCTCTACTCTATTACCAATTTTAGTATCATCATCAAATTTCGTTATTTTACAAATTAAACCCTCATCTATATCATTTATGTACATTAAAAACAGAACAGGACCCAGTACTGAGCCCTGTGGCACGCCGCTATTTAACATCTTTCCAGTCCGATTCTTTACCATTTATCACAACCCTCTGTTTGCATTCTGTAAGCCAATTATCAATCCACCCGAACACATTCCCTCTGAACCCATGCACATTCAATTTCTGAAGTAATCCTTTATGAGAAACTTTATCAAATGCTTTTTGAAAATCAAGATATACGATGTCAACAGATCTGGTCTCATTACATACAGTATATTGAACGTATTATAGAAGAAATCCAAGAGATTCGTGAAGCAAGAGCGATTATTATGTTGTGAAAAGTTGATGAGATTATTTATTTATTTATAAGTGCTTAAAAAAATTTTCTCTGAGAATAATTCTCAACAACTTGCGCACCACTGAAGTTAAACTTATTGGTCGATTATTTCCTGACTGCAATTTGTTGCCGTTTTTGAATATCAGGGATACATTTGCTTCCATTCACAAGGCACCTTACTGTTTCTTAGTGATTTATTGAACAGCCTGGCTAATGGCTTTGATATTATACCCACTGATTCTTTTAGAATGTGCGGAGATATTCGATCTGGCCCTGGTGTTTTACTCACTTACCGATGGCAAGTCGCACATCATTCTCGCTAACAGTAATGCCACTAATAATGTTGCCCTCTTCTAAGCTAACAGGAAAAGCTGTGGGAATGGATTCTGTATTTTCAATTGTAAATATGGATGCAAAGAAAGCGTTGAAAATTTTAGCCATCTCTGTTTCATCTTCAGTATACTCTCAGTTATCTGTGACTAGTGGGCCAATTGTTGGCGATATTACCTTCTTGTTTCTGATATAGCTGGAAAATACTTTCGGGTTGGATTTACAGATACAGTAATACCCCGATACACGATGCGATACCCCGGCTTAGCGATGGGGGTACGAATACCACCACGCCCTGATATCCGATGGCAGAACCCTGGTTTAATGATGGGCCCTCCGATGTCGCGCCGACAGACGACAGGCCGAAATTTTGAATCATGCACGTTCCTGCGGCCAGTTGAGCCTGTCTGCCTCCTAGGATGCGCAGAAACGCTCACACAGGCCCCATAGCCATCGCTCACCCAACGCTTGCCCATATCACTCTTCTCGCACCAACCATCTCAGAGCGAGGATCTCCCTTACACTTGCCCACCACGCATCATGTTGCACCACCAACCTTACACAAGTTGCGATTGTAGTGCATGGTAACAGTATTTGAGCAGTGCTGTGAGTAGTGCAGTGATACTAATCGTGTGTGAAGTGCAATATCATGTGATTTTTGGCCCAAATAAATGTCATAATGTCTGGTAAGGTTGCTGCATGTGGTGAGGCTAGTGGTGGTGCTATAGTCACAGTGCACGACTCTGAGGTTGTCATTATCGTACCCTGGCGTCCGATTTCGTTACCATATTATACACGAATCATATTATTATTATGACCGAATATATTATACACGAATATTATTATACAAGAACATATTATTCATGAATCACATGCATCTACATCACGAGTATACACGAAATCAGACACACTTTTGAAGGGTAGGTTGCCAGGGCATGATAATAACAACCTCAGAGTCGCGCACTGTGACTATGGTGGAGGTCCTAGTCGTGGTGGTAAGCAGCCTGCTAGTGGTGGTGCTGGTGATGTTCCCATGAAGCATGTGCGTAAGACTGTGTCACTCGAGGTGAAATTAGATATTCTTAAGTGCACCATCAAAGGCGAATGTGTGTGTGCTGTCGCCTCAGCTCTCCATCTGGCCCAGTCGACTGTCTCCACCATCATAAAGAAGAAGGAGACCATTAACTCCTTAACCGCGGGTCGTCACTCTTGTGATGGTTGGGCGAAATGGATCAAACCGCAGGGCATCACTTTCGTGATTCGGTGTTTTTTTTAATTCACCCGGGCTTTCAAGTGGTGACTTGTATCACCTATCAGTACTGCCAATGTCCAACAATAGTCTGACATGCTAAAGTCATCAGTACTCCCATCCACTGTTGCTAATTTAGCTATTTTCTCCCATTCTGTACTCCCCTCCCTACCTCCCCTCCATTGCCCTCTTCGCTTGTCCGCCCAGACACGCAGCGTTACGTATATCTGCCCCTAATTTTTCCACTGATTTCATCCACTGAAATGAGCCCTTTGCCCTATTCTTTCACAAAATAATATATACGTAAAAAAAAAAAAAAACTGATAATGCCAGACAGCTGGAATTAGCTAATTATCACCTAGCAACACCCCACAAGGACTTGCTCGCCAATTTCCCCTGTTTTTTTTCCCTTGATATATGCCATACAACCTATTCTCGTAAATATACATAAGAAAGGAATGGAGAAGCCTAAGCGATATTTACAATCACCTGGAACTACCTAATTTATTAAGAATTGTCAAGATTTCCTCCCATCGATTTTTTCCAATTTATCTATTTTTCCCTGTTCTGTACTCCCCGTCCTACCTCCCCTCCATTACCCTAGCCTCCCAGCTGCCCAGACACACCGCGATACACACATCTGCCCTGGATTTTTCACTGATTTCATCCACTGAAGTGAGCCCTATGCCCTATTCTTTTACAATATCATTTTGTTTAGTTTTTGAAGGCTCCAACATGCTTGCATGCGTTGGCTTGGTCACCTAATGGCGGCTCTCCATGCTGCTCAATCCCTGGCAGCCTCCCTGTTCAGTCCCTTAACCCTTAAGTCACACTTCCTGTTCCTCTGAACTGTCTGCTTGCAACCCCCCACCTCTACGACGGGCACGTAGTACCCGTCAAGCAACAAACTCTCATCCCTTTTCTGTCCAACTCTCTAATGCAAGAGTTAACCGTTACTCCCAGTCTTTTATTTATGCAACTGGTCAACTCTGGAACTGTCTTCCTCTGTCTGTATTTCCTACTTCCTATGATCTCCAGTCTTTCAAACGCAGTGTGTCCAGGCATCTCAAATTGAACGGATCTTGAATTTGGCTCTCTTTTGTACTGTTTTTGCTTTTTCTTGGAAGGAACAGTATGCAGGCCTGTGGCATTTGGTTCCTTCTTCCATGCATTAAAAAAAAAAAAAAAAAACAAACACTTAATGACCTCGTCCCATGTCTTTCTCGGTCTACCCCTCCCCCAGTATTAACACTTCTCACCCTCTGTACCCAATTATCATCCCCCATCCTTTCCACATGTCCAAACCACCTCAGCCTACCTCTCCTCATCACAACAATACACTCCAGTCCCATCCTACCTCTCAACTCTTCCATCGTAAACCCAGCCCCCCCAGGTCTTGCACGCAGGGACACACAACACATCCACCTAATCTTTGTCATTTCTGTACATTTAAACCTGCGAATATCCTCTTCCTTTACTGCCCAGGTCTCACTACCATACAGGATCACACTCCTAACACATGCTGCATACAAAGACCCCTTAGCACGTAAGGAGAGTCCTCTCAATGTCAGGAGTGGCAACAGCTCCCTGAACTTCTTCCAACCACTTCTCACCCTAGCAACCGAGCTAACTCCAGCCCACCTCCGGCAAATAACATGTCTCCCAAATAACAAAACTCCTCCACACACTCAAGAGACTCACCTGCAAGTTCAACCCTCTCACGCCTGACAACCTCCACCTGCTCTCCCCGACACGCCGCACACATGAAATCAGCATCATCTTGCAGTCTACCTCTAATACCACTACATCTCTTGTGCACCCATTTATCACAAACACTACACAAGATGGAATTACTTCCCACACTCTTGTGGCAAGCTGCACATGGCCACTCTCCCTCTCCTCTGATTGTACCGCCACCAACCCTAGATATCATCACTTTTGTTTTATCTGCATTTACCCTTAAGCCCTTGTACCCCATACCATCTCTCCATTTCTTAAATCTTTCGTCCACCTCCTTTTCATTCTCTGCAATCAATACCAAATCATCAGCATACAACATCTCCCATGGGAGTCCATCTCTGAAGTCACGTGAGAGGGCTTCAAGCACCATGATAAACAACAAGGGACTCAAAACTGACCGTGCACACCAACTTTCACAGAAAACTCATCACTCAAAACTCCATTCACTCTTACCTGGGTGCGAGAACCCACGTACATGGCCATAACCACCCTAACCAGCCACTCTTCCAACCCTAGCTTTCTCATTGCCCACTTCACCACCTCTCTAGGGACTCTGTCAAATGCCTTTTCCAAATCAACAAAAACAAAATACGATTTCCTTTTCTTGCCAATATATTTTTCCTGAAGCTGTCGAACAATGAATATGGCATCGGTGGTCCCCCTGCCTGGCATAAACCCAAACTGCATCTCACTGATATTCACTCTTTCTCTAATCATACCGTCTAGAACTCTCTCCATTACTTTCATTATCTGATCTAAGAGCTTTATACCTCTGTAATTTCCCCTTTCCAGGGCATCACCCTTCCCTTTGTACACATTTACAATTACACTCTTCAGCCAATCATCTGGGACAACACACTCATATATAATCATATTTATCAGGTCAGTGACTAACCTCACCCCAGTATCTCCTGAGGCCTTCAACATTTTGGCAGCCAACCCAGACACACCTGCCGCCTTCCCCACCCGCATCCTGCCTATTTCCTCACTCACAGTAGCAGCGTCAATCAAAGGCCAAGGGCCAAACACTGGATCAGCTGGCTCCAAACTTTCTCTGTCCCAATCAAACTCCTTATTCAACAACTGGCTATAATCCTCTTTCCATGCACCTTTAATATCCTCACTGTTCACCACTACCCTTCCATCATCATTCTTCACACACTGCTCACCTACAATGTCCTGATTATCTCTCTTCACCTGATTTGCCACCCTAAAAATCATATTTTTCCTTTCTCCATGATTTAAATTATCAAGTAAAAGTCTCTGTGACTCAGACTTTGTCCTGTATACCTCTCTTCTAGCCCTGCGCTTGGCAGCCAAGTACTCCTCCCTGTTACCACCCTTCTTTCATTCCCGGAAAAGTCTTCTTTTCTCCTTAACTGCAGCTTCTACACCCTCATCCCACCACCAAGTTACTTTATGTCTTGGTGGACCTCTTGTCCAACCGCATATTGCATCGGTAACTCTCAAGAGGTTGTTCTTAAGGGCTCTATGTTCATTAACGCCTCTATCTACGGTGCCATATTTACAGTCACATGGAACTACCTAATTTATTATGTATTGTCTAGATTTCCTCCCATCGACTGTTGCCAATTTAGTTATTCTCCACCCTTCTGCACTCCCCTCCCTACCTTCCGTCCTTTACCCTCACCTCCCTGCTGTCCCAGACACGCCGCGCTACGCAAATCTGCCCCGGATATTTCCACTGATTTCATCCATTGAAAAGAGCCCTATGCCCTTTCTTTTACCAAATACTATATATATATATAAAATAATAAGATAAATAATAGTGCCAGACACCTGGAATTAGCTAATTATCACCTGGCAACACCCCACGTGCACTCGTTCGCTAACTTTCCCTGCTTTTTCTCCCGTGAAATATGCCGTATGACCTATTCTCATAATATAAATACTGTACAGTAAAACCTCGATATAACGGACTTCAATAGACCAGAATTCGCTTTTATCGGACTCGAGGAGCTACCGGACTAAATTTCAATATATCAGAAAAAGTCCGATAAAGCCAGAAAGCAGTCCGGACTGCATGACCACTTCAGCTATGTTCACCACAATAAGACAAGTAAAAGACATGTTCTTCAGTGCACAGTTCAGTATTATTATGCCATTTGATTAATGTAGTGAAGGTATAACACAGTACAATACTGCAATGGTGGTGAAAACCACTGATGCAATCCGGACTAATGTCTGATAAATCAGAAAAAGTCTGGATTAGCAGGGGTAAGTCCGGATGTCGCTTTTATCGGAATTTTGCATTTTTCGGACTGGCTTGCGGCCCAATTAGTCCATTATAGTGAGGTCTTACTGTATACAGTAAACCCTTCACAACTCGAACTATATGGGGCTCTACCCTGGTTCGAATTACCGAATTTTCCGTCTTACCGAATTTTCATCTCCTAAAACTATATGTGGCTCTACCCTGGTTCGAACTACCGAATCTTCCGTCTTACTGAATTTTCATCTCCCAAAATTGCCGAGACAATACCTATTACTTGTCCTTTCAACACTAAATTAAAGGAGCATATAGCCTATAAATAAATAAGTTATGACAAAAAACAATTTAGTGCATTTAATATACCTTTAACCCCTTCAGTGCCGGGTGTATTTTCATTTTGTTCTTGCTGCCACCAGACGATTTTATTCAGTGTTGGGAGGATCTGTGGAAGTGCACGGGGTTGGTACAGCCTTCGTTAACCCCTTTAGTACACGAGTCCAGTCCTGAGTGTCATAAAATCAGCTCGAGGAAGCGTAAATTAAAGTAGAAATAGACGTCACAGTACTGAAGTGGTTAATTGGTAGAAAATCATTCACAGAGGCAGTATACAGACCCGTCAGCAGCATGTGCTGGAGATGGATTTTCACCCCTCACATTGCAAAAACACTACTTATTATTTGTCTTTTCAACACTAAAGTAAAGGAGCATGTACAGTGTATAAATGAATAAAGAAAGACAACAAAGAAACAGTTCAGTGCACCTAATTTACCTTTCGTTAAGAGGCAGTACAGATTCGTCGGCAGTTTGTTTTGGAGACAGAGGTGGCTGAGTTCACAGTTTAATGTAACATTCTAAACAGTACCCAGTATTTATTTCACTGAACATTAAGAACTAAACTTAAATGTAATCACTATAAATGACTGCAATGTAACACTAGCAGTAATAATAGTACTGAACTTTAATCATGATCACTTAACACTTAAGTCACACGCACACTTTTTTTTTTTTTTTAGCTTCATTCTCTTATGACTAGAGGTGCCAGTATCACTTCTTTTATGCTTTGAACCTTCCATGGTAAGGCAGAAGACAAAACGAGAGCACTGCTCAGCACTAGACAACAGTAAGAATGGCGCAAGCTGTGCTGTGCTGATTACTTATCTCCTAATTCTACTGGCTATCAAAAATTCTTTGACTATCTTACTTCAACGATGGAACACATTCTATCCATTTCTCCTTTCTCTGAAATCTCCATTCTAGGAGATTTCAATGTTCACCACCACCTTTGGCTCTCCTATCCTTTCACTGATCCACCTGGTGAACAAGACTACATCTTTTCTATCCTTAATGACCTAGAGCAGCTTGTACAGCACCCTACCCATATCCCTGACTGCCTTGGAGAGAGTTCCAAAGACTTGACCTTTTCCTAACAACTAATCCTTCTGCTTACACTGGTCATCTTTTCTCTCCGTTGGGCTCCTCCGATCATAATCTTATTACCTTAACATGTCCAATCGCTCCAGTACGGCCTGTGGACCCTCCAAAGAAACGCCGCCTGTGGCACTTTGGAGCTGCAGAATGGGAGGCCCTCAGGCAGTACTTCTTTGATTTTCCATGGAATAATTATTGCTTCCTTGGCCGGGAACCATCTGAGTGTGCCTTGCGCGTTATGGAGGTTATTCTCTTGGGCATGGAAGCATACATTCCTTTCTCATATCCTCTGACTAATGCAAGAAAGCCTTGGTTTAATCACGCTTCTTCTAATGCTGTCCACAACAAGGAGAGGGCCTATAAGAGGTACCGGAGCCAACCCACCCCTGAATCACACCTTTTATATATTTCTGCCCGGAATC
>JAGKTI010040583.1:0-10379 GCA_018397915.1 Birgus latro
TGCTGAGGTTAGTGTTGTAAACTTGGATCCAGTAGTACCTGAGCCAGAAATAATTGACATTAGCAGATTCTCATCTATAAAACAACTCATTAACACCACTAGGTTAGTTGTTAAATTTTTGAATAAGAAAGTGGGGTTTAAGAAGTTTGATCCCATGGAATATTGGTTGAGAAGAATACAAAGGAAGTATTATGGAGAGATTTTTAACCTTTTATGTCAAGGTACTGATAAGAACAAATTGATCCGAGATTTAGGATTGTTCTTAGACGGAAAAGGTCTGATTAGATGTCGTGGCCGAATAATAAAGGCTGATTTGCCTCTCCAAACTAGACATCCTATACTGCTACCCAAGAAAGATTATTTTGTAGAGTTAATTGTAAAGGAAGCCCATGACTTGACTCTTCATGGAGGTGTGCCACAGACCTTGGCCCGAGTCCGCGAAAGGTATTGGATCCCTAAGGGTAGATCGGTTGTAAAGAAATATCTCAAAGGCTGTATAATATGCAGGAGGTATGAGCAAAGGCCATATGACTACCCAGGACCACCTGCTTTACCAGAGGATAGGGTAAATGTTAGTAGGCCCTTCAAGGTAACTGGAGTTGATTACACAGGGGCTATAACTGTTACAGGTGAGGGAACTCCCCATAAGGTGTATATATGTTTGTTTACTTGCACCTATACGAGGGCAGTCCATCTAGAAATGGCAGAAGATCTCAGTCCAGAGACATTCCTGAATGTATTTAGAAGATTTGCTGCTAGAAGGTCCTGTCCTACCAGATTAATAAGCGACAACGGAACTAATTTCGTTGGAACAGCACCTTTACTTTTGAACATAATGAATGACCCAAAGGTTAAGACAGCACTGGGAATCCGAAATTGTATCTGGCAGTTCATTGCTCCAAGAGCACCATGGCAAAATGGATTTACAGAAAGAATGATTGGAATAGTAAAGAACTGCCTAAGGAAAACTTTACACAGAACTAAGATCACCAGAGAGGAACTGAGAACAGTGATAACTGAAATTGAGGCTAGGATTAATAATAGACCGTTAACCTATTTAGATGATACTAGCCTTGGAATTGAAGCATTGACACCTGCTCATATGTTGCATGGCAGGAAACTTCATCCAATACCTTGTGTGGATATCCAGGAGGAAATAAATGATCCTACAATTGGAACTAATGAACTAGGACAACATCTGCGCGAGGGATACCAACGTCTTAAAAGGGTATTGGACATCTGGAATAGACATTGGAGTGAAGAATATCTCTTGAACCTAAGAGAAAGATATTATGGGGCTCAGGCTGCCAGCAACAAATCAGTTATAAATATAGGAGATGTGGTCTTAGTAAAAACCGAACAACCAAGATCCCAGTGGCCATTAGCTAAGGTGATTTCCACACATCCAGACTCAGAGGGGGTGCTAAGACTTGTAAAAATTAAATGTAGGGGACATCTCAGTATGAAAACGATAGATAAACTGGTGCCCCTAGAGTTAACGGCTCCCCTGGAAACAGGGGATGGTGGAGAACAATTGGGTCAAGATGTGCGACTTAGAAGGGTCGCGGCACAGGGCTCTAGAGATCTGTGGAGAGAGCTTTGGGCAAAGGGACATATTACATGATACAGCGTATCATTTTTCGCCCGGCCCCAAAGCTGTGGGAAATATTTTCCCCCCGAGCGGTTGTGCTTTTTACTTTAGTTGTCGATCGTTAAAGAGAAGAGGAAAACGTACTTGAGAGGTTTAAAAACCCAGAGATTTCGTTCTGTTTATTCTTATTATTAATAAATTAAATGCTACTGTGTTTAACATTGGTAGACAACTATGTACATACATGTAAAACTAGGGAATTTTCCATTGACCTAAACTGCACCTGCGTGAATGACGTGGTAAAGATGAAAAAGCCCACGATCAAACGGGAGGCCAGTTTTAATATATATACAGTATATCTATCTGTAGAAAAGGGGGAATATCTTGTTTAGTTTAATTAAAACTAAGATTAGATTAAGTTAGATTCACCTTGTATATTTTACGGAGTAAGTTAGCTGTATTTGACTTGTAATTAAGCAATAGTTGGCAACTCTTCTATCCTATGAGGGACAAAGAAGCTCGCCATGTTGCTCACTCCTTGAGCAGATTTCACTCGATCAGTAGCTGCGCAAAACTCTTGTATATACTACCTAAAGGACGCCTGATTGCCAAGGAAAGACCGAAACAGCACGGCCGTCGTCATCCTGTTGTTCGACTCATTATATAGCTAAGTGACCTTATTGATTTGGCCAAATCTTAGGGAACTAGCTAGTATATGAGAGGTGGTTGTAGGTGAGTTAGGGGATTTAATTGCCTGATTTTCTCATGAGACTTATGCAAATTTACCTCTGTTAAACTTAGATAACTTTCTCCAGTGAGGAGTATCTAGGACGCTTGTTTTTTTTCTCACACAAGACAATGTTAAGGTGTAGTATACAAAAATAAATAGCCAAGGAAGTGGCGCTACAAGGTCTCATATACCACATAAGATACGCCCTTTAATCCTAAGCCTTTTTCTTAGCACCCCTGATCAGCCACAAACCTCTTCAACCTGTTCACTTTTCTACTCAACCGTCAATACATTAAACAAGTCATTTTCTTCAGCACAGAACCCCGGTCATGTTTTCAAATGTCATTAAAATCTCTAGTATCTAGATTCAAAGTCTCATTATTTTATGTTTTTAAAGATGTTTTCCTGCTCAAATGGTGGGAACTGGACCCTATATTAGTCTGGGGCTTGGGGTTGTGCTGTGTTAGAGGTAGCCGGATAACTCAATCCCCCAACAAGAAGCCAGAGGTTACGATTGATGTTAAATATAAAAGATCCGTCTTTCCTTCCCCCTATTTGATGCTCAAAACTTATATAAATTGTCCGCACTTAGTGGAACAAATTAATCAATCATTTCCTGTGGCACCCCACGGGATGAATTGGGCCTCGATGAACTCTCTCCACCAATACCTGTCTCTTGCCATCTCCTTCAGGTCCCACCAACACTCCTCTCCTGCTTCTCTTTTCATTGCCCTCATCCAGGTTTCCCTCGGCCTACCTCTGCCTCTTCTTCCTCTAGCAGTCCACTTTGGCACATCCTGTATTAACCTGCCTTCTTTTCTTTACATATGTCGCAGCCATTTCCAGCGAGAGTCTCACATATTCATCAACTGGTTCCACTCTCGTAATATCCCTTACTCTTTCATTTGTAACTCTGTCTTGCCACTTTACCCCAAGAATCCTTCTCTGTATTTAATTCTCAAATCCTAATACTTTCTGATCTGTTGCAATTGTACTGTACCATGACTCATGCCTATAAATTAAAATTGGTCTAACCATGGACTTGTACATTTTTACTTTAGTATGTACAGAAAGCATATTATTATTCCAAACAGATTTTAATATTCCAACAGCTCGCCTAGCCTGTCTAATCATCTGCTCAATAATTGTTTAATGTTCCATTGGATGATACAGTCGTTCCCAGATATTCAAAATTTGCTACATTCTTCACCACATTATTTCCAATCACACAATCGATTTGGTTCTCCGCGTTCATATTAATAATTTCAGTCTTTCCACAATTTATTACCAATCCCACTTTTTCTCCTTCCTCCACCAATCAAGCACCCTCTGCATCATGTAAATACTTCCGCAAATCAGTACAGTATCATCAGCATAGTCCACATCCATCAGCCTCTTATTTTCTTTCCAGTTAATTCCTACACCTGTTCTCCTTACAACCTTTCTCATAACGTAGTCCATAACCAAAACAAAGAGCAATGGCGAAGAACTCCTCCTTGAATCACTCCCGACCTAACTTGAAATGGATCACTCAAAGAATCTCCCACCATTACCTTACAAAAAGTACCTTCATGCAGGCTTCTAATAATATTTACAAACTTATCTGGTATACCATAGAATCTCATAATTTTCAACATAGCTCCAAGTGAAACACTATCAAACGCCTTTTAAATCCACAAAACACATAGCAAGTGACATTTTCATCTCATTAGCTTGTTGCATTAGATGCCTTACAATAAAAATCTGATCATTACAACCTCGACCCTTTCTAAATCCCGCTTGTTCTTCTCTTAAAATTTTATTAATTACTGGCTCTATTCTGTTCAACAAGATTTTGGACAAGACTTTTGCAGCTACAGGTGTCAAAGTTATCCCCCTCCAATTATCACATACACATAAATCTCCCTTTTTTGGTATATAATCACTCAATTTTTCCACTCTTCTGGAATTCCACCAATATCCCAAGCTACATTATAAAGTTTCAAAAGCGCATTCATCAACTCATCATTTTCCACCGAAAGCATTTCAGGAAATATTCCATCCTCTCCTGGGGCCTTAAAAATCAATAATTCCTTTATAGATTTGGCTACCTCATCCAAGGTTATATCCGCTATTTCTATCCGGAAATCTCTCTCTGCTGGCAAAATGTCCTCTTCAGCTGGGATTGGTCTATTTAGAACAGATTCAAAATGCTCCTTCCACCTTCCTTTTATATCCAAATCTTTAGTCATCAAGTTACCATTTCTATCTGGTACAGGTATTTCCTTCCTTCTCTTTTCAGTCCCAGTTAACTCCTTTATGGCCTGATACGCTGCTGCTCTTGTGCTCTGGCCGTCATTTTTACTTAATTTCTGTATCTGTTGCCTTTTCATAATATTGCCTCCGAAAAATTCTGTTATTTTTCGTTATCTATGATTTACTTGAATAATACGTCCTGATATCATCTTTTATGGTATTTATTCATGTATAGTATGGACACGGTTGGCCTCAGTGACGTGACAGAAGGTAAAGAGATGTGATACGCAAAATAAACAGCTGAGAAAGAGGAGTTACGACGGCTTATATGTCACCTAGGTACCCATTATTCTAGACAACCAAATTATATAATAATAATAATATCATTATTATTAATGATAATGATAACAAACCCCTTCTCTTTCATACATTATTTTCCCATTTATCCTTTGTGCCAACCATCCACTCACTCGATCTAACCCAGAGCAATGGTACCCTCAGGTGACTCCTCACTGACAAGTAAGATGGATTCTGTAACCCAGGAAAGTGTATAGTAAGCTGGATGGTTTTGTGGGTTAAGGCGCTCTGGTCAGATACGGGAACAAGGGTTTACATCTGAGGGTTGGTTGGGGTTTATTGCTAACATAATGCCACTCAGGAACGAGACACTGGTCATCACTGCTTTACATGACAGGACTGAGCAGCTTAGTCTCGGTCACCTACGTTCCTAATGGATTAAAAAGGTTGGCATGATTTATTTCCAGACGATGTCATTCACCTTTGGGGAGACTTTATGAATTGGATACGTCAGACATGGCCTCCATTAACCCTTTAATTCCAAATCTCCCTTAAGCTGAATAATTCAAAACAAGTTGGTATTTAGCAAGAAAAAATATAAATACGTCTTTAGAGTGAAGGGGTGAACAGTGGTTAAAATCTAGCCTCATTACTCAGATATCCCGTTATTCATTTTATTCATGCTGACTTCGCACGATATTATACATTTTAGGACCAATTCGAATAAAAGAGGGGGGGGTTAGACCCATTCTCTTCTGCACAGTGTTCATACATTCGGATTTTATTTCACATGGTTCGTTAGCAGAAGCGGCCAACATTACACATCATCATGCAGTCCACAACACTTCTTACTGACTATGCTCATTTTTTTTTTTTTTTTTTTTTTGTATCCAGGCTAAGATGCACTTGACAAGTTGGTGATGATTGGCTAAATGCAACATGTCCGAATCGTATTATTGTATTTGGGTTTGTAAATAACTTTCGATTCAGATTACCGGTAGTTATTTGAAAAAAACAACGATGCTATTCGGACATGTTGCATTCACCAAATCATTACCGACCTGTCAAGCACATCTTCCCTTCTGTTACAGAAAAAAAAAAGTATTCTACTGTACTCTGGTGTTAATTTACAGTTACACTGCAGCATGCATGGTGGAGATATGGTATTTGTGGGCCAAGGGAGAGTAAAAGGGATATAGTATTCTCTTCCGCCTTCACTGAAAAAGATCTAGGGTAAAATCGTCAGGAGGTAACAAGAATAAACCAACTAAATACATCAACTGGTTCAAGGGGTTAACATCGAAAACGAACTGAAATGAGAAATGGCTCTTGTGATAGAAAATTTACCCCCTCGTGATGAGGATAACTTTAATATTGTGCCTTATCTAACGCCAGACGATTTTACTCAGCTGAGTGAGTCGTAGGAGCCTTCGTGCCTATGCAAGCTAAAAGCCTAACGACGAGTAGACTGTAGCACCAGTCGAGCAGGGCAGTACTCCCAAGGAGGATGGAAAGCTGATGACAGGGAGAGCTGGAGCTCCCGTTTCGTTAGCCCTCAGGACTAGTTCCTGACCATCCCCCTTTGCTGAAATTTTTCAGTATTTCAGTAACACAGAGAGTAGGCCAGCATGCTCTGCAATGCAAGTTTCTCTAATTGGCAGCACCAAACTAAATGCACAGTACACACTACACTTCCTTTTCAAAATTTGAAAGAAAAAATGACGTCTAAACACTAAGCCTCGGAGTCCCCAGGGGGGGAACCATAAATGCCCCCACCATCCGCCCCTCTCCCGGTGACAACTCGATGAGCTGCCTGGAAGCACGGACTCACTTCTTCATTTCCGCAACATTCGCGGCCTTTCCTCTAATTTTCGCTCTGTTGAGCACCACCTCTTGTCTAAACCTCACGTTCTCTTCCTAACTGAGACTCAGCTGTCTGAAGCAACTGAAAGCAAACCCTTTTCTGTATCCTCCTACTGTCTATATACTCTTTTCAAAGCCAAAGGTGACTGGTGTGTATATGAACGCAACGACTTATCTTGCTCTCATGTTCCTGAACCCGATTCTTCTGAATTCTCCACTCTCTGGCTTTGGCTTTCCTGCCATTCTCTGACTAAAAATATATCTGTGCTGTTTACTTATCCCCTAACTCTACTGACTATGATAAATTCTTTGACTATCTTACTTCTACGATGGAACACATTCTATCCATTTCTCCTTTCTCCGAAATCCCATTCTGGGAGATTTCAATGTTCACCACCACCTTTGGCACTCCTCTCCTTTCACTGATCCACCTGGTGAACAAGCCTACATCTTTTCTATCCTTAATGACCTAGAGCAGCTTGTACAGCACCCTACCTGAATCCCTAACCGCCTTGGAGAGAGCCCCAACATACTTGACCTCTTTCATACAACTAATCCTTGTGCTTACACGGTTAATCTTTCCTCTCTGTTGGGCTCCTCCGATCACAACCTTATTACCTTCACCTGTACTATCTACTCCAGTACGGCCTGTGGACCCACTAAAGAAACGTCGTCTGTGGCATTTTGATGCCTCGGATTGGGAAGACCTCATTCAGTACATCTTTGATTTTCCCTGGAATGGGTATTGCTTCCATGTCCGGGAGCCATCTGAGTGTGCCTTGTGCATTACAGAGGTTATTCTCTCGGGCATGGAACCATACATTCCCTTCTCATATCCTTTGACTAATGCAAGAAAGCCTTGGTTAAACCATGCTTGTTCTAATGCTGTCCGCATCAAGGAAAGGGCCTATAAAAGGTACAAGAGCCAACCACCGCTGAATCACACCTTTCTTATGTTTCTGCCCGAAATCATGCTAAGTCTGTTCCTCGCTCTGCTATAAATAATTTTATCAGTGCTAAATGCTCTCAACTCTCCAACTCAAATTCTTCTTGCTCCTTCTGGCACCTTGCTAAAAATCTTTCTAACAACTTTACCTAATCATCCTTCCCTCCTTTTTTATACTCCGATGGCTCTGTAGCTATTTCTTCTACTGATAAAGCAGATCTCTTTGCTCAGATGTTCTCCTTAGACGATTCCCGTGCTGTTCCTCCATCACTTCCTCCCTCTGACTTCCTCATGGCTGACATTAAAATTTCTTCAGCTGATGTATTTTCTGCCATCACTGGCCTCAACACTAACAAGGCATATGGGCCTGATGGAGTCCCTCCTGTTGTCCTCAAGAACTGTGTTTCTGTGCTTACACCCTGCCTAGGTAAACTCTTTCGCCTTTGTCCCTCAACTTGTACCTTTCCTTCTTGCTGGAAGTTTGCTCTCATTCAGCCAGTCCCAAAGAAGGGTGACCATTCTCAATCCTCTGACTATCGTCCAATTGCTTTAATATCCTGTGTCTCAAAAGTTTTCGAGTCAATTCTTAACAAATTTTTTTTTAAGTATCTTTCCTATCACAACCTTCTTTGTGATCGTCAGCAGGAGTTCCGTCAGGGACGCTCCACTGGCGATCTTCTCACCTACCTTTCAGACTCCTGGTCATCCTCCTCTCGGGACTTTGGAGGAAGCTTTGCTACTGCACTTGACATCTCAAAGGCTTTCGATCGAGTCTGGCATAAATATTTAATTTCCCAACTGCCCTCTTACGGTTTCTATCCTTCTATCTGTGCCTTCATCTCTAGCTTCCTTTCTGGTCTTTCTACAGCCGCTGTTGTAGACGGCCATCGTTCTTCTCCTAGACCTATCAACAGTAATGTTCCTCAGGGCTCTGTTCTATCACCAACTCTCTTCCTTTTATTCATCAATGACCTTCTAAGCTGTACATCTAATCCAATCCACTCATACGCTGATAATTCCACCCTTCACCTTTCCATTCGGTTCCCGCAACTTACATTTCAGCAGTTACTTCAACAAACAAGGGATGAGGCTATGGCACACCTAATGTCTGACTTGGCTCGTATCTCTGACTGGGGTAAAAAAAAAATCTTGTTTTTAATGCATCAAAGACTCAGTTCTTACACCCATCAACCCAACAAAATCTTCCACAGGAGTAGCCACTGATATTTAATAATGGCCAGCGGTGTCCTGCATCATCCTTGAACATGCTTGAGGTTTCATTCACTCTGGATTTAGCTTGGAAGGAACATATTACATCTCTTGTGAAGTCTGCTTCCAAGAGATTATGTGTTCTAAGCCGACTCCGGACCTTTTTTACCTCTCCACAGTTGTTGACTTTATACACGGGTTTTATTCGCCCGTGTATGGAGTACAACTCTCATGTGTGTGGAGGCTTCCCACATAAAGCATTTCTGAATAGGGTGGAGTCAAAGGCTTTTCGTCTCATTAACTTTCCTCCTCTTACTGGCTCCCTTCAACCTCTGTCTCTTCATCACACTGTTGCATCTTTACCTCTTTTCTAAACGGTCACTGTTCCTCTGAACTGTCTGCTTGCATCCCTCCACCTCTACGACTGCCACGTAGCAACCGTCTAGCAACAAACTCTCATCCCTTTTCTGTCCAACTGTCTAATATAAGAGTTATCCGTTACTCCCAGTCCTTCATTTATGCAACTGGTCAACTCTGGTACCGTCTTCCTTTGTCTGTATTTCCTACTTCCTATGATCTGCAGTCTTTCAAACGTAGTGTGTCCAAGCATCTCGAAATGAACGGATCTTGAATTTGGGTCTCTTTCGTATTGCTTTTGTTTTTTCTTGGAGGGAATAGTTTGCTGGCACATGGCCTTTGGCTCCATCTTCCTTGCATAAAAAAAAGTACTACATAATCTAACACCCAATTTACCCTATCGAAACCTAACCTTACCAAAGCACCCATGACGTAACTGTTGTTGACTATATCAAACAACAGGAAAAGGCATTAGGCAAATATGCAGGTCATGATGGAGAGAGACAGACAGACAGACAGACAAACAGAGAGGTTATAGCTGTATACAATGATATCTTCACTGTCATACAGACATTAGCATTTTCCTCACTCTGGTCCAATAAACACGTATCCCATAATCCCTCCACACGATTTTATTCAATCTGGGAAGGATGTGTAACAGTGAAGGGGTTTATTAAGGCTGTATCTGTCCATTCGAAACTGAAAAGTCTCCCCTGAGGTGAATAAAATCGTCTGAAGATAGCAAGAAGACTAAGAAAATACGTCATGGGATTCAAGGGGTTAACACGAGATGGCATCGGTTATCGACCATTGTGGTGCTGGAGAGGGACGCCTTCATGTGGTAACACTGAAATATCCATGGAGCTCCACTGCCTGGTTGTACAAACATTCCTTATCTACTCTAGTTAACCTACCATTCCCACGAAAAAGAAAAGAATGATCTGCAGCAGAAGGTTAATATCAGACTGCATTCCCCAGACTCCAGGATGCGGATGAACCTGGAGCTGTAAGTATTACTCTTATTACTACAACACTTTCGGCAACCTCAGAGGCCTCAAAGGCTAGGTACTGAAGTCCAGATCATTTCATTCCCAGGAGACCACCCGATGTCCTTGTCAGCGTTCCACAGTTGCAAATGCCTATGACCACGT
>JAGKTI010040584.1:0-10379 GCA_018397915.1 Birgus latro
TTATATTCACCTGGAACTACCTAATTTATTTGTATTGTCTAGATTTCCTGTGACTTATTTCTTAGCATATACATTAGCAGCTGACATTGTCATCTCTTTGCCACCAGATACAGCCAGTTTGCTCTCGTCCTTCTCGGTGAAATGATGCCCCTCCATTTCTGCCTCTTTTGCACTTGTTATAAAAGGCCCTGTGACCTCTACTGCTACTAAACATCGTATGGGAAGCGGTAAAGGACTGTAGATATATACAATTGTAATGAAGTACTAGAAATAATAAAGTGTGAGTGCTATATGAGTAAGAAATGAGAGAACACCAGCCGCTAATTAGCGGGAGTGAGAGGCTTGTAAGCGCTCGTATTTTACAATGCTTTCAGTGTTTTTTTTTTTTAGTATGGATTCCAAACGACTCGGAAATCATTGAATAGTGTTTCTAGTGATAATATCTGGCAGTGGTATTCAGATTAGGGGATGTCGGGAAGTGTAAAGTGGAGACTTAGTTACCCAACTTCGGAAGTCTCCACAAGTCCTACGGTAGTCGACGAGTGCTAAAAACACATCCCAGGAGAAAGCTGAAGGTATGTGCCATATGCATATATAATTATAATATTCTAGGGCTAATATTTGATTTTTGGCAAATATTTTTAAAAAGTCAGTCGGAGCGCTAATATCGTCGCGGGAATGGCACGGAAAACCTCCGACAACCCCGCGGTGTAGGGGTTAATAAAAAGAAGTTTAGGTTACAATGCTCTGTACCACAGGAGTGACTACCTCAGATGCGGGCATAAGGCAGGAGACCACCAGAAAACAATGGAGGACGCTCCCAGCAGGCAATAGGGGTACAAATGGATGTGACATCATGTGACCAATCACAGTGCACCCTTGCCTGATATTGATCATGTGCTATATTTGACTCGGCAGGCCATCTGAGCTCTGACGCCTGACAACTCCCCGCGGTTTATCCATAGTAGTAGTAGTAGTAGTAGTAGTAGTAGATGTTCCCTATGCAGTCTGGCCAAACAGCTCCACGGCATATCAGTTTGTGACTGCGGTATATATTTTTTGGTCTAACTATACGTGACCGCGTATGTACAAATTCCTGTTATGCGATACTGTGTTATAGGCGAGACGATTGTACCTGATATTTGGAAGAAAGCAAACACTATTCCCCTATTCAAGATAGGAAATAGACAAAATCCACTCAACTACTGACTAGTATCCCTGATCAGTGTTGTAAGTAAGATACTAGAGAAGCTGATATGAAGAATTTGGGTAAACCATCTGGAAAAATACAATATGAAAACAGAAAGACAGTTCAGTTTTAGGAAAGGAAAATCTTATGCCACAAATCTATTAAGCTACTATGATACAGCTGCAGAAACACTACAGAAAAGAGAAGGATGAGTGGACAGTATCTATTTAGATTTTAAGAAAGCATTTGACAGAGCACAACACTAAAGCCTTTTATGGAAACTGTACCATCAAGGAGGAATTCATGATAATCTGTACTGTTGGATGCAGGATTTTCTCAGAGAAACGGAAATGAGAGCAGTACTAAGAGGAAATTACTCATTATGGAGGGAAGTGACTAGCAGAGTTCCACAGGGCTCAGTGCTGGCACCAATTATGTTTTTAGTATATATAAATGATATAGACAGGAATTTTGGAAATGGAAGCTAATCTAAATACAGTATGTTTGCTGATGATGCAAAAATACAAAGGAGAATTACAAACAGACTCTTGCACCAATCTACAAGAAGAAGTAAATAAGCTTCATGAATAGAGCAGTTGATGGCAAATGGAATTCAGTATGGACAAATGCTATATAATTAAGTTTGGTAAAAGTAGAAAAAGACCTGATTGGGATTATAAGCGAGGAGGTTCAATCCTACACATTATCACAAAAGGAGAAGGACCTAGGAGTGATTATCAATAACAGACTATCACTGGCTGACCACATCAGTGAGAAGGTACAGAACATGTATACACTGCTTGCTAATATTAGAAAAACATTCACATACATAAATGATGACATGCTGAGAACGATAATAACGTCATTCATCAGACCAACCCTAGAGTATGCATCAGTATTCTGGAATCCACATCTCAAAAAATACATAGAAAAGATTGAAAAGTACAAAGGGCTGCTACAAGATGGGTACCAAGCTTAAAGAATCTAAGCTGTGAAGAAAGACTAGAAAAACTGAACCTACCAACATTACAAGAGAGAAGGAAAAGAGGAGACATGACTATGCTATATAATTGCATCACAAGGAAAGAGAAAATAGACATAAATGAGTATACAGTAATCCCACTATTATCCGGACGACCACTATCCGGGCAGTCTATTACCCCAACTGGACGACCACTATCAGGGCAATCTATTACCCCAACTCGGTGATGTGGCTGTTCAAAACCCATTATTTTTACATTTTTTCTAGAAAAATCCTTGCTTCTGGTGAGACTAGCCCAGTGGCGCCACCCTGTCTGGCTCAGTGTTAGTTGAGTGTGGGAAAGATTGTGTATGTGTACATATGAGCCTTTTTGATGTGTGTGTGAGAGAGAGAGAGAGAATAAATACAGGAATGAAATAAGCAGTGTCTTTTCTGTAGTAAACAAATGGGTAGTTAGGCATATCATGGGTCCCTCCTCTCTCTCACTCCTCCATTCCCTCCCTCCCATCCCCTCTCCCTTTGAGGGGGGTGGGGAGGAGAGAGAGACTTGGTCCCTCCTCACTTTGCCTTCCCTTCCTCCCCCTCCCTCTCTGAAAGAGAGAGAATAAATACAGGAATGACATAAGAGATCTCCTGTCTATAGTAAACAAACAGGGAAGATAAGCTTAACATCAGTCCCTCCTCTCTCCCTTCGAGGGGGGTGGGGAGGAGAGAGAGACTTGGTCCCTCCTCACTTTGCCTTCCCTTCCTCCCCCTCCCTCTCTGAAAGCGAGAGAGAATAAATACAGGAATGACATAAGAGATCTCCTGTCTATAGTAAACAAACAGGGAAGATAAGCATAACATCAGTCCCTCCTCTCTCTCTTCTTCTCCATTCCCTCCCTCCCTCCCCCTCCCTCTCCAGGGGGTGGGGAGAGAGAGAGATAAAATAAATACAGGAATCAGATGGGTGAGCATGCTGTTCGATGTACTGTAGTTGCATTTTACAGTGGCTTTCAAAGTTAGGTTATGTATGAAGGGGGGCCAGGGGAGAAGTCCATTATCCAGATGGAGCCATTACTCAGACATGCCTTTGGCCCTGTTATGTCAGATGATTGAGGGATTACTGTTTAACCTATGGGAAAGCAACAGCAGTAGGGCATTACAGGAAACTGCATTAAAAGAGAGGTGATAAAGACATAAGGAAATTCATTTTCCCATTTAGTGCAGTTGATCAATGGAGTGCACTACAAAACCATTCATAAATTTAAGGATATATATGATAAAAATGGTTTAATACACGGGACAGTATGAGCTTGATTCATTCCTGTAATGATACAGTATACACACACACACACACACTGGAGGGGTGCATGGGAAATTATTAAAGTGGATGGGAGATTATTTGATAGGAAGGCAGATGAGAATAGTTATAAGAGACATGGTTTCACAATGGAGAAGTGTGACTAGTGGAGTACCGCAGGGCTCTGTCTTGGCCCCGATAATGTTTCGGATATATGTAAATGATTTGCCAGAGGGTTTGAATAGTTACATGAGTATGTTTGCAGATGATACTAAAATCATGAAATATATTAAATGTTTAGACAGTTGTAAAGAACTGCAAGAGGACTTGGACAAACTCCACAGCTGGAGCTGGACTTGGAAAATGGATTTTAATGCCAAGAAGTGTCATGTACAGTATTAGAAATGAGAATAAGTGAAAAAAGACCACACTGGACATATAAAATGGACAATGAGATAATTAGTACAAGAAAAGATGAGAAAAACTTGGGAGTGATTATTCAGGATGACTTGTCACCAGAAAAGCATATAAACAAAATCATTGGAGGAACTTATGGATTACTGACCAACATGAGAGTGACTTTTAATTAAATGGATCAGGGAATTTATAGTGACTATGATAAGACCAAGACTAGAGTATGCAGCTGTGGTATGGTCACGTTATTTTAAGAAGCATATTGATAAACTAGAGAGGGTTTAACGAATGGCAATGAGGGTGATACCATGCTTAAGGGAACTGACTTATGAGGCGAGACTGGAAAAACTGAAGTTACCATCACTACGTGAGTGAAGGGAAAGAGGTGACGTGATCACAATATTTAGAAATGTAAGAGAATTGGGAAGGGTGGGTATAGAGGATCTTTTTGTGTTGGATGATGGAAGAGCAAGAGGTCATGACTTCAAATTGAGGATAAGTAGATGTCTTAACGATCTTAAAAGGTTCAGTTTCATGAATAGAAGCATAAGTACTGTATTTGGAATGACTTAGATGAAGAGGTGGTGCAGGCAAAAAACATTCATGTGTTTAAAACTAGACTGGATAAATGTAGATATGGAGACAGGACAACATGAGCTTAGCTCAATTCCTGTATACTACAAATAGGTAAATACGCACACACACAGCTGAGGTGTCAGAGGCAAAATGTATACCACCTTGCTCTGCGCTGGCCACCCTTGACCACAACTGGCCTTACCTAAATAGTATCTCTGTATGATTTAAGCTCTGTACTAGGTTAAACTAAATGGTGTTCTAATATAGAAGAGGAAGTTTAAACAAAAGTGTTGTCCGAATAACAGAATACAGCCAGTTAGTGGAGGAATACATTGAGCAAGCTCATCAGCTGTTTAGTCTGCATGTTTCAAGGGATGCAAACTTGTAAGTAGAATTTTTTTTCTCTCAGTACCACAAGACGACCACCATCTTTAGTAAAGCAAATATGGAAGGAGTTAAGAAAAAGGATAAAGGTAGAAATCAGGATGATGATTTCTACCATGAACTGGTTGAAATGGAAACATACAGCAAACTAGTAGAGAGGGTGAACCAGAGTGAAATGGATGAAATTAAGAAGCAACTGCATATGCAGAAGGAGGAAAATGAAAAATTAGTAAAGGAAGTAAACATGAAAGACACAACAATAGATGAACTGTCAGTTGAGGTGGGTTCATTTAGAAGGAAGATTAGTGAAAATGGCAAGCACAGTTGTCAACCATGAGAGTATTATGGAGTAGTTCAGAAATGATACAGAGAAAATTAGGCTAGCAAGCAGTCTGATAGATCAGAGCAGTAGTACTGAAGAGAAGATAACACAGGTGAATGAAGCAATACAAAGTTACAAAGATGATGTGGCTACTGCCTATGCTGAAATGGAGAAAGTAAGGAAAGACTGAGAAACAAGAGTAAAAAAAAAAGCCTTAAAAAGTGAAAAAAATTATTCAAAACAATCCAAAATTAGTCAAAGATTCAGCAGATATCATCATTGGTATAGATGAGAAAGAAATAAAAAACAAGATTTCCAGAGACAAAAAGGAGATGGCAAATATAATGAGCATATTGAAGGAAGTATCAGAGGAAATCCATAATAAAGACATAGAGGAACACTAAAGACTAGGGAAATATGAGAGAAATAAGTCAAGGCCCCTGAAAGTAACCTTCCAGAATGTGAACACTGTAGAGGAGATACAAAAAATGCAAATAAACTTGCGAAAAAAGAGGAACTTAAAAAGGTATTGAAAAAAAGATGCGTAACTCAAGAGGAACTGGGATTACTAAAACAGGAGACAGAGGAGGCAAAAACAAAGAACAAGGGAAGATCAGAGGAAGAGAAGAGTACTGTACATTTTTTTAAAGTTATTGAATTGCAGGTATGAAAGGGGTACATAACCAAAAAGGAATAAAAAGGAGGAAGGTAGTAGACTCAGATTATGACAAGTATGTAAACAAGATGATTAAGTTAATGTACTCAAATGCAGATGGAATGGTATCTAAATTGTTAGAAAAGAAAGGTTATATCAAAGAAAAGGAACCACATATTATTTGCATAACTGAAACAAAATTAACCCAAAGATATCAAACAATACCCTAAACTTAGAGGAATACAATATATGGAGAAGAAATAGGGATTTTTAAAAAGGAGGAGGAATTATAATATTAACAAAGAAAAATCAACAAGTCAAAGAAATTGAAATAGATATACCCTTACAAGTAGAACTGATTGCAGTAGATTTTAATACATCTGAAAGGAAATTAATTGTGGCACTGAAGAGGTGAGAGAGGCTGTGGCACAAAAGAAGAAATCATATAATGAATGGATGAGGAACAGGGGCGTCGAAGAAGCTGAGAGACGGACGAGAGAGTTATATGTAGTGAGGAGGAGAGAGGTGAAAAGATTAGTAAGAGAGAGTAAGAAGAGAGTGGATGAGGAATTTGGAAGGAATTTGAGTGCAAAGTGGAGGGAATGTAAGAAAATGTTCTGGAAGGAGGTAAAGAGAGCTAGACAGGGTGCCAACAAAGTCAGTGGGGGTGTGAAAGATAAAAATGGTAGATTACTAGTGGAGAAGGGAGAAAAAATAAACAGATGGAGAGAACACTTTAATGAACTGTTGAACATAGAGAATGAAAGTAATGCAAGTATAAGTGGCTGGGGAATGGCAGGGAGAAGGAGGGTTGTGAGAAGAGAGGAAGAAATCACCAGGATGGAAGTGGTGGAAGCAATGAAGAAAGTTAAAATGGGGAAAGCCCCAGGAATTGATGGAGTGTGTGGTGAAATGCTGAAGCATGGGGGAGAGATAGTAATAGAATGGATGTGGAAGGTGTGCAGATTGGTTTGGCAGGAGGGTAGAGTCCCGGAGGATTGAAAGTCAGGTATAATTATTCCTCTGTACAAAGGAAAAGGGGAAAAAGCGGTGTGTGGTAATCATAGGGGCATTTGCCTTCTCAGTGTAATAGGAAAAGTATATGGTAGGATACTTACTGACAGAGTTAGGGAAATTACAGAGGAATTAGTTGGAGAAGAACAAGGAGGTGTTAGGAAGGGAAGAGGTTGTGTAGACCAGATATTCATTTTTAGATCCTTAGTGGAAAAGTTTCTAGAGAAGGGCAAGAAGTTGTATGCAGCCTTCATGGATCTGGAGAAAGCATATGACAGGGTGGATAGACAAGGTTTGTGGAAGGTATTAAGAATATATGGAGTGGATGGGAAGTTGTTGAAGGCAGTGAAGAGTATGTATGAGGGTGCTAAGGCTGCAGTGCATGTGGATGGCAAACTGAGTGAATCTTTCCATTTGAAGGTTGGATTGACACAAGGATGTGTCATGTCTCCATGGTTGTTCAATCTGTATATGGATGGGGTTATAAAAGAGATACAAGGTCGGGCAGTGGATGTTGGAGCGGCCCTAGTGAGAGAGGGCAGTGTCTGGAAACTCCCTGTACTGTTGTTTGTATATGATACTGTGTTGTTGAGCGAAGACGAAGGGGAGCTGCAAGGCTTGGTAGATGAGTTTGGGAGAGTGTGTAAGAAATGGAATCGGAAGAGTAAAGTGATGATCTTTGGGAAAAGTGAAGCCAGTGAATGTACAGTGAGATTGGATGGGAAGGATATGGAGAATGTGAGTAAATTTAAGTACTTGGGCAGTGTGATGAGTAAGTATGGTAGTCTAGAGGGTGAAGTGCTCGAAAGGGTACAGCAGGGAAGGAAGGTTGCTGGTTCGTTGAAAGCAGTGATAAGAAACAGGGAGGTGAGCATGGAAGTGAAAAAGTTGTTACATGACAGTATTGTGATACCAACTTTAACATATGGAAGTAAAGCTTGGACCCTGTTGGAAGGACAGAAGTCAAGAGTGAGAGCAGTGGAAATGAGTTATTTGAGAGGAGCATATGGAGTCACATGGAGAGACAGACTAACAAATGAGGAAGTGAAGGAGCGTTGTGGTGTGGTTGAGGATGTGATGGGAAGTGTTAGGAGAAACACGTTAAGGTGGTTTGGGCATGTGGAGAGGATGGAGAGTGAAAGACTGACGAGGAGAGTGTATGTGAGTGAGGTGGAGGGGGCGAGAGGGAGGGGGAGGCCGAGGATGAGATGGAGGGATGGAGTGGAGAGGTTTATGAGAGAGGGGGGTGTGAGTTGGGAGCGTGGTAGTGAAATGGCAGTGGACAGAGTGACATGGAGGCGATTTGTTTGTGGCCACCCCGTGCGGGATTGAGGCGTCTGGCAATTGATAGATAGATATTTATACATGCCACCCATAACAAACACTTAGGAAAGAGGTGAATACGAATACCTGGCAGAAAGTACATTTCAGAGTTTATGAATATTACTACATAGAATGGAAGAGATATCTGAAAGAATTATATTAACTGGAGATTTCAATACAAGCATAAATTGAAATACTCTTGATGTTAAAAGCCATGAAAGCTGTTGGGTCCAAAAGCTTCTGAATCTTGTGCAGGAGTTTTTCCTAACACAACATGTAAAGGAATGCACCAGAAAAAGAGAACTTGATGATCCATCAGTACTAGATCTTATATTTGCTAGGAAGAAAATGATATTAACAATATAATTTATCACTCTCCATTCGGTAAAAGTGGCCATGCAGTATTAATTTGCAACTTCAGGATTGCATATGAGATAGTCAACAGTAATGAAAGTTACAAAAGAGCCTAAACTACAAAAAAAAAAAAGCTTAGAGGAAAGATATGAATGTTATACTGTATATAGAAAATTCTTTGAATTTTATGAAATAGGAGTCCAAAATTACATCCAACAGCACAAAGAAGCAGAAATGAAAATAAAAGAAATGGTTTAATAGAGAATGTAAAAAATCAAAAGAAAAAAAGAGACTTTTGGAATTGATACAGAAGACACAATAGGGAGAGGGCATATGACAACTACAAACAGGCAAGAAATAATTATACAAGAATAAGGAGAGAAGCCCAAAGACAGTTTGAGGAAGAGATTATAACTAAGTAGTGATCAACCGAAGCTATTTTACAGCTACATCTGAAGCTAAAAAAAAAGAAAGAAAAAAGTTGAAGATAAAATACAGTCCAATAAGGATGAGGGGATCATATATACACAAGACAAAGATATTTGTGAAGCACTAAATAAAAATTTCCAATCAGTTTTTACAGAAGAAAATAATTTTGAGAGAGATAATATGGTACATGTATGCCCACACATATTAACTGATATGCAAATATCAGAAAAAGAAATACAGGAGGAGTTAAGTAAATCAGACAAAGTAAAAGCAAATGGTCCTGACAAAATTTCATGTTGGGTGCTACATGAATACGCAAAAGAATTAAGTAGACCAATATTTCATATTCAAGGAATCCTTGGGTCAAGATAAACTACCTGATATTTGGAAGAAAGCAAACATTGTTCCCCTATTCAAGAAAGAGAATAGACAAAATCCACTCAACTACCTACCAGTATTGGTAATCGGTGTTGTATGTAAGATCCTGGAAAAGCTGATAAGAAAAGGTTGGGTAAACAAACTAGAAGAACACAATATAATAACAGAAAGGCAGTTTGGTTTCAGAAAGGGAATATCATGTGTTACTAATCTATTAAGCTACTATGATATAGTTGCAGAAATATTACAGAAAAGAGAAGGATGGGTAGACAGTATCTGTTCAGATTTCAAGAAAGCAGGGTTGGAAGAAAATCGCCAATTATTTTTTTAATCAAAACAATATATTTTTTAAATTTAAATCTATCTGTCTATCTGTCTGTTGCCAGACACCTCAATCCCACACGGGGTGGCCATAAACAAATCGCCTCCATGTCGCTCTGTCCCCCGCCATTTCACTACCCCACTCCCAACTCACACCCTCCTCTCTCATGTACCTCTCCACTCCATCCCTCCATCTCATCCTTGGCCTCCCCCTCCCTCTCCCCCCCTCCACCTCACTCACATACATTCTCCTCGTCAGTCTTTCACTCTCCATCCTTTCCACATGCCCAAACCACCTTAACGTGTTTCTCCAGATTGTTTTATTTAAATCAGATTTATTTTAAGCTGTGATTTTTTTTTTTCCCCAACCCTGTTTGTGCCTTTCGGAATTATGTCAAAAGAGTACCATACTGGCCTTTTTTTCCTCCGATTACTTCAATGCATCCATTAGGCATGATTATATATCACTGTTCAAATAAACAAACTTACAAAATTAAAAATAATAATGTGAATGGGAAATGGGAGTAAGGCAGTGCACCACAGGCTAGCACCTCTTGGTAAGGGGGAGGTTACTCACACTTAGGGATGGAAAAAAACAGCATATACAGTAATCCCTCCAATATCCGTTGTAATAGAGCCAAAGGCATGTCCGAATATTGGTTTTGTTCGGATATTGGTCCTGAAGCTCCAGCACTGGTTTTTCATGACCCTAACCTAACCTAACCTAAATCAGAAAACTACCTTCCTACCTCCCTA
>JAGKTI010040585.1:0-10379 GCA_018397915.1 Birgus latro
TTGAATGTTAAAGGGAGAAACTAACTTTCTCAGAGGCCAACAGTACTGTAATACAGCCTACTTGAGCGTTTAGTCTCTGCTGTGTACTGTTGAGAAAGTCTATAAATTCTCGACTCTAGAGAATTGGCGAAGTAAGCCAGCATAAAAGTGAAATCGCTACTTGATTTCACGAGTCTATTCTCTCGTAATAAATGACTCGATAGTCATTCCTAGCACACATAGCTATACATTGTATGCTCCAATTATACAATATTACATGTTCCCCCTGACACTGACATCACGAACAGTTCGCATCCAGCAGCGGTGGCAGCAGCATCTCTTCGTCTCACCATGGCTGTTTCTACTGCTTCAGCCTACGACCCGTTGAGGGGGGCTGCCTACAGCAGTAATGAGCCTGAAGGAGGAGTGCAGTCTATCAAAGGCACCATGAAGTGGTACAGTGTGAGAGCAGGGTATGGGTTCATTCGGCGCCTGGATACTGGTGCCGATGTATTCAACCATCGCTCCGGGATCGCTGCCCCCTCTTCACGACACCCCTCGCTCTCTTTAGCTAAGGGCGAGACGGTCGTCTTCTACATCGTCCAAACACCGAATGGTCCCGAGGCTAAGGGCATCACTGGGCTGGGAGGTGCTGCTGTGAAGGGCGTTGCCCATTCACGGCAGTGCTCTTCGGCTCGTGGAGGCCTGCTGGAGGATCCCCGATGTTCTGGAGGTGTAGACACGATTGTTGCCATGTGCATCGTGACTGCGAAGGCATCCTGTGGCGATGATAAGGAAGCGCTGCTCGTTCTACTCCCCCAGATTTTTTAGAAGAACGGGCTGCTGCGCCTAATCATCCCTCAGAGCTTCGCTCGTGATGCTCGGCCAGCCCTTCGTCAGGAGCATCTCTCCACCACGCTGCAGCCTCCAAACCTTGCACAACACCGCGAAAAAGGCTGCAGCTCGACGCTTCTCTTAATAGAGCGAGTGCATCCTCCACAACCACTAATACTTCTGCCCCGCCCTTGGACGCCGCGCCCTTGGACACCACGCCCTTGGACGCCACACCCATCACTAACCAATGCCCGCTGCCAGCAGCTACGAGGAGGGCCGCCTCTCCCGATCCTTCCATCCTTCGGGACAAGGACGATCACACCCCTCCTTCACCATCACCAGCTGCTGTCGTCGAGGCCACCGCATCTACTCCCGACGGTGCACCAGCAGGAGACCTCCAGGCCATCGTGGAGGCTGGTGCTTCTCTGTCGCCCTCTCCTGCACCCAGGAAGAAAAAGAAGAAGGGGAAGAAACCAAGGCCACTTCCTGCCGAGGAGATGGAGACGGACAATCCATGTCTCCTACCCTCTCCCTCTCCCCCTTCCACCTCCTCTGCCTATGATCAGGACCTCCAGTCTTCTCGGGACTCCACCTTCGACCCTGTTGCGCTCATCGGCCCTCAAGCCTTGCCGATAATATTCTCGCCGGTTTCAAGAAGAAACACCCTGCATTATTCTTCAATGTAAATACCCCAGTATATCATCCAAATTAAATTTCAAGCAAAGCTCCAAGCTTCCCCTGATATCTTTTGTTATTACTCTGACGGGCCCTTACTTGGCCCGGTCCTCCCAAGGGAGGAAAAATCTCAACAACAACAACATCACAAAAGGTTTGTGGTTTCTAAATGCTCTTTCTTAATCGCAATCATTCCATTCACAGAATGTCAAACAGTTTAACATCAAGGAATGTATATTAGATAACCCTGTCAGGTATCATTTGAATCCAATTGATGGTTGTCATGAAAAGTGGCGCAATTTCGACCCCCTACAATATACTGCCACGAAGCACCTGGCATTCTCATAAGCCTTAAATAAATATGACTTCCCAGGAATGTGACATAATTCTACAAAATTTTAGTGTACTTACTAGACTTACCTGTGCTTAACTCAGCATATGCTAATTTAATTCTTGTCTCATTTCTTTAACTATCTTTGTGTCTTATCAGGTGCAAGTGTGAACGTTATTCTGCACCCTGAAGATAATAAGCAAACAGAGATGGCATGTATAATACATTCTGGCAACGTTGCTCCACACAGTGATCTCATATCACCAAGAGACTATAATTCTTGGGACACTCTTCTTACAGCTGCCAGAATAAGTCAGCACACACCGCTACTGGATACTGCTGCAACCGTAGGAGAGGAAGATATCCCAGAGGTATTATTTTTGTAGAAAATGTCACCAGATGTTCTCTATGAAGCGTGATTTGGGTCAACTAGAAGGCAAAGATGACGGCTTCCTTTCATAGGTGAAGCGACGTTCTGCAAGAGAACAGGCCTCAGCCTCAAGAGTTTTAGATAAAATTTGTATATTTTGCTCACCAGAAAAGGCAACAAAATACATAAAAGGGACAAGGACCAGAGAACCTTCGGTAAACTGTGTTGAATTACAAGCAAATGCCAAGATCCGTGAAGTGGTAACAAAGCGTAATGACACAAGAATTCTAACTCATGCCCCAAAAGAGCTTGTTGCAGCAGAGGCATAGTATCATAAGTCCTGCTACTAGACTTTACCTTAACTTACCGAAGTGCCGTGCCCCTGCAGACATTGGCGATCATGGAATGCCACACCTCTCTATCTTCCGTCATTTGCAGCAGTTGTCCAGCCGTGTATCCTCCCTTCGCTGTTCTTACTATTCCATCCATATACTTCTCTCTTTGCCTGCCTCTTGTTCTACTACCTGGGACTCTTCCCGTTAAACTCAGGTTCTCTATCTTTCCTCTTCTCATAACATATCCTAAAAACTCATCTGTCTTCCTCTCACGTGTGCCAGTAATTTTCTTCTGACATCCATTCTCCTTAAAACTTCTTCATTTGATATTCTGTATGTCCAAGAAATTTTCAAAAGCCTTCGCCAGCACCACATTTCAAAAGCTTCCAACTTTATCCCCATCATTTACTAATAGTCCAAGCTTCACATCCATATAACAACACAGGCCAGATATAAGTTTTAACTGCTCTTCTTCTTGTACGTATTGAAAGGTGTCTGTTACTTAGTTTATTTCTCATCTTCTGAAATGCCTTCTTCGCTTCTAATATTCTTCTTTTAATTTCTTCGTTACATCTACTATCTTTCGTAATGTAGCTTCCCAAGTAGCAAAATCTCACCTGCTTAATCATCTTATCATTCACTCTTACACTGCACCGAGGGACTTGTGCCTTCTTACTAGCTACCATCACTTCAGTTTTATCCACATTAATTGTCAGACCTTTTTCTTCACTCGTTTCCTTCACCACTGTCAAAATATCTTGAAGTTTTCCTGAGTGTCAGCAATCAGTACCGTATCATCTGCATATCTTTTATTATTTATATTTCCCCCTCCAATATTAAATCCTTCTCGTCCTTCAGCTGATCTCATTATCATCTCGCTGTACAGGGAGAACAGATCTGGAGATAGAACGCACCCCTGTCTTACTCCTCTTCTTATATCTATCCAATCACTCTGATCTGCTTCCACTCTTACTGCCGCTTTCTGATTCCAGTATAGCTTGTATATCATTCCAAAGTCTTTTTCATCTACTCCAATACTTTTCAATATATCAATTAAATCTTCATGTTTGACTCGGTCAAATGCTTTCTCACAATCTATAAAACACAAATAAATATCTCTCTGCATCTCTATACTTCTCTCACTTAACATCCTTAGTATAAATACAGCGTTTCTTGTTCCTTTTCCTTCAATAAAACCATGCTGCTCTTGTGCTATCTCATTCTTTATCTTTGCTCTAATTCTCTCTAGCACAATCCTTAAGATTACTTTAACTATATGACTTATTATACTTATAGTTCTATGTTTATTGCACTCTAGTGCTCCCGGTTTCTTTGGTATAGTTAAAAATATTGACTTACACATATCGTCACTGAGTTCTCCACTATTGTATATCTTATTTGCAATGCTGGTTATCTTTCTAATACTAAACATGCCCAGAGCACGCAACATCTCCACTGCCACACCATCTTCTCCAACTGCCTTTCCTGTCTTCATTTTTCTAATTGCTTTCTCTACTTCATCTTCACCAATAGCAGGGCCAGTCATTTCTACATCAAGCTCTAACTCCTCCGCTCTATCATCCCTGAACAATTCTTTGATATACTCCTTCCATCTATCGAATACTTCCTCCTTTTCCATTGCTATCTCACCATTCTTCTTCATTATTGCTTCACCTGTAAGTAACCTTCCTCTTCCACTAAGTTTTTTCACTCTTTCATACATCATCTGTGTATCCCTATCTGCCAAATCTTTTATCTCATCACACTGTTCGTTTATTCAATTTTCTTTTGCGGCAGAACATCTTCTTTTTACTTCTCTGTTTAGTTCTCAGTATCTTACTGCATTACTATGTTTAAACCTTCTTCTTTCTTCCATCAACTCAAGTACGTCTGCCGTCATCCACTCTTGTCTTGCTCGTCTTTCTTTCCTTGGTATTATTTCCTCAGCTAGTTCCACATATGCTCTTTGCAAACATTTCCACTCGTTTTCCATTTCATTCATGTCACACTCATCTGCAAGTGCTTCATATCTATTTTGGATTGCATTGCTATATCACTCTCTTATGTCTTCTCTCCTCAGTTCTTTTAGATTCATTTTTGGTTCTCTTCTCCTCTGGATGTTCTTTAATCTTAATCTTACCACTGCTACGACAGGGTTATGGTCACCGTCTCAATCAGCACCTGGACATGTTTTACAATTTATAATTGGGTTTCTGTATCTTTTATTTATTGTTATATAATCTATTTGATTTCTACAATTATCTCTGGGGCTCTTCCAAATATACAATCTCCTCGGGTGTAATCGGAATCAAGTGTTCGCGATCATCTGACTGTTTTCTGCACACCAGTCAGTCCATAGATCACCTCTTTCGTTTCTCTCACCAAGGCCAAACGGACCAACTGTATCTCCAACTCTCTCTCTTCCCACTTTTGCATTTACATCTCCCATTATCATTATTATTTCATGAGTCTTACATTGTTGTTTTGCTGTGTTCAGGTTGTCATAAAACTGGTCTATGTCTTCTTCTCTGCTTTCAGCCATTGGTGCATAAACTTGTATAATATTAATATTAATAGGATTTCTCTTCACTTTAACCAGCAACACTCGATCCGATATCGCCAATATCCAGTAAGACTGATGGAAATCTTTTTAGCAACCATTACACCCACACCTCTTTCTGCTGTGTCTCCGCCTGAATATAAAAAACATCCGTCATCTGTGTTCAGTTTATTCACACCTGGCCACCTCACCTCACTAACTCCTAAGATATCCATTTTTAGCCTCTTCATCTCTCGTTTCACATTTTCAAATTTTCCAACTTGATACAAAGTTCTTACGTTCCATGTAGCGAATCTTATTTGTGTTTCTTCGGACAGTCGCTTGTTGACGGTCTGGAACCACCTGTCCTGCATGGTCATCCCTACCGAGCGAGGCAGCTGCATCCATTTCTTGGCTACAGCTCCCATTCACACTGTTATCTGTACTTCTTCTTGTGCGACTTTCCATGGTTTTCTTGGATAATACACGGTAAGGGCTCCAATCCTTTTCCGCAGTTTGGTCCACGGCTGCTTATTTGTTATTCGGAGCACCCCTTGAGGAAAGGCACTTCCTCTAGGGATTCCCCCATCCCCCACCCGGGGGACGCGCCTGGTAGGAGTTTACTCTCCCTCACCAACTTAAAGGGAATAGACGACAGTACTGGTACAGGCACTCTATATGATCCTGAGAACGGTGATTACAAGTACAAGGAGGCTGAAAGGGATGCCTATGACCACTTGTTGCAGTATATCCGATGTGAACTGTTTAAATGACCCAGGGTTATGAAATTAGCAGAGCTCACAAATGTGTTAAAGGACCGCATGTTGTCCGCTGGAGTGGAAATATGAGAGTCCACTAAGAAACACCTTCAAAGGAAACTTGAAGTTGATCTTGGAGACGTGCTTCATATATTTGCCGATGAAAAGGGAAAGCTCTTGGTATTTCCAGACAGCTTAACTGCCTATGACCTGGCATGAAAATCGGCAGCTGAAAAGAAAGCTGAAAATACTTCAGGAAAACTCTACTAATGTTCAGCAAACATTGAAGAGAGCAGCGTTACACCTAAGATCTGTTATAAAAGACCAGGATGAAAATAGACAAAGGCCATTTCTACCCTCAGCCCAAACTGGCAGCTTGAAGATGCCAAAAAATGTAACAAAGTTCCTTTTAGATGTGTCTCCCAAACAACCCTGAAAACGATGTTCATTGCTAGTAGACTCACTTGCTCAGGATTCTATATATGCAATGAGTGAGGGATCTCAAGTTCCACCTAAACATAAACTTCTTCCATCTGCTGTAAAGACACTGACAAGCAATTTTGAGCTTATCCTGATTCATAACAGGTTTGGTCATGGAGTGTCATATACTACTATAGAAGATAATGAAACTGTGCCTGCTAAAGCTCGCTGGTGCTACAGATAACATTATCCTGCCAGAAAATATACAAGATCATATATTTACAACTTTTGCATGGGACAACATAGATCAACTTGAGAAGACCCTGACAGGAGAGGGAACGTCTCACAGAGTTAATGGCATAACTGTACAGCCAGCCACAGCTATTTCGACCAAAGCCATACAAACCTCCTCTTCATACTATTCTGAAAGATAAGAAGAGAAGCCTGTCATTTCACGAGGACCCCTTGACTGTCTATGTACCAGGGAAGTGAGTCAGTCCTTCTAACCTCGAAAGTTTTGACGGTGATAGAACTAATGTGACTGCTGAGGCACACAAAAAGATTCTTGTATGGATGCTTACAAGACAGATCGAAAGAGACAACCAACAAGTGATGGGATAGACAGGCCTCAATATTGTCATGAGGAAAGACCTGACAGTGACAAAAGATAACACAGGATATCTCCCATCTGTAAATGCCCAAGCAACTGATATGACAACCATATATGAAATATTAAAAGTCAGTGCAGATCAGGGACACCCTCAACCTTTCCAAAATTGTAGTTGTGTTGATCAGGGAATCTATGCAAAGTGCTGTAGAGATTGTGTCAAAACATGCTGACAGATTCAAGAATGTAATCTTGCGGATAGGAGCATTCCATAGTATATGTAATCAGCTTTCCATTATTGGAAAACGGCTTCAAGATGGCTGGTTGAAAGACATTATAACAGAAGCTGGTATTGTTGCAGAAGGATCAGTCACTGGTGTCACGGAAGGCCACCAGTACAAGAGAGCAGTTTTACTCTGCATTGTCTTCAAGGAATTCATTCCATGGATGGAACACAATCATTCACCACACACAGGGTGCATTGAAGAAGGACTAGAAATTATTCATTACCTTCATGAAAATCTTTACCCAGAGATGTATGAAGAGACGATGTCAAATGCGGGACTTGATGGCTTGCTTCATTACTTTGCATCATGCATAGGTTTCCTTTGACATGACAATAGTGCCTTGTCAGAACTCTGGATGAGTTACATTGATATTGTCATTGAATTGCTTGGTCAACTACGGGTTACAAGGAAGGGAAATTGGGAGCTCCACATGTCATGCATCCGTTCACTGATTCCACGGTGCTTTGCTTATGACAAAGTCAACCATGCACGATATTTCATCGTGTATTATGCTGAAATGTCTAACTTGTCTGACACACATCCAGATATCTATGACAGTTTCAAAGAAGGATGGTATGTTGTTCATATAGGAGACTCCAATACATCTGACCTCATTCCTGTTGATCAGGCAACAGAAGAAACAGTCAACACATACACCAAAACTGCAAGTGGAACTTGTTGCTTTAGTTTCAATACTGGTGCTGTAAAATGATACTAACTAACTGCAGAGCACAGAAGTACTTACGTCAGGATGCTGCGTGAGACAGTTCAGCTAAACAAACCAGACATCCAACATGCAGATCTGCAGAAGCCACTAATGCTGAAAGACGAAAATGCTGTTTGTTCAGTGATTAGTTCGTAGTGAATCCTTCCAAAGAATCAAGTGAGCTTGTCAACATTGCAAGTGCCACTGTAGCTCCAGATGATGTTGCAGCAGCTCTAAAAGAAGCAGAAAATCGTGGTGAAACTGCTTTCGTGAACTTCAGTGTGAAAAGACTGGAGACCAGTCATCCACTAATCAAATTCCATGATCTGTAGTGCAGTAATTTTAAGGGTAATTTAAGTATACTTAAGTTAGTATAAGTTAGTATAATATAAGTTAAAATAAGTGTAGACAAATTAGTATAAGCATAATGTAATTATAGTCTTGAACCCCTGATTATGATTCATCTGTAGTACGTAGGGAGTTATCATCAAATTCCATATTCAGGCTTGTTCCCTGTTAATGTTTATGGCGAAAGTAATACTCTAGTAAAAGAGGAACAGTATTGAGCGATTATGGGAGTGAGAGTTGTGGTCATTTCTCACGGTAGAGATTAAAGTTCTAGCACGAGATTGATAATCACGAAAATGTTAGGACAACCGCGAGGAAGAGCGCATGTGACCTAAGGTGAGAGACACTCACTTTGCTCTCTGACGCCCTGTCGTTAACAGGTGGGTCTTCACGCTCCGTCCCCCCCCCTCTTCCATTTGTGCCTATAATGTAAATCCTTTCTATATATTAATAGGTTGACTGATAATGTTTCCTCTAACTTTCTTTCGTAATGACTTTGCTCTCTGACGCCCTGTCGTTAGCAGATTGCCGTTGTTCCATCGTAGCCGCCTGCCCCGACGAAAGTAGTAACCAAACGGTTCTTCTCGTTTGTGCCCGTTTACATTAGAAAATCTTCCCTCCCCCCCTCCCTTTTTCAGATTCACTAATCTCGATAGCGGATTATTTGTCCACTATAATACTGTAATCTTATATATACATATTAGTGAATATTGTAAACAAGTAGTAAGCCTGTTTGATAATTTTTTTTTAGTCCAAGAAGTTATTGAAAATTGCCTTCCAGATTTAGAGTGTCGATTCATATACATAGTTCCTCTATTATCATTGTATGAGTTGCTTGATAACTTCGAAGTGAAAAGTGTGGGAAAGAACTCGGTCCCAAGGATATATTTTGTTATGTAATTTTTCCAAGGTCATTATCCAAGGAGCCCATACGACGCCATTGGATTGTTGGTTTCATGTTAAGATGTCATTGTGAATTTAATGATTTGGTATATGAAATTGTTACATACACTGGAGATAGTGTTAGTTTGGAAATAGTAGGTTAAGAAGTGAAATTTGTATGTATATGTGAATATAAAATTGTGCTTAAACACAACTATAAGGAACTCTGTTCATAACAGTGTGTTAGTATCATTCCGGGAATTCGTTCAGCGGAGGTGAAAGTACTCTTGCATTCATTGATCTTCTTTTGGTATATCTGACCTGCCCTGAGATAATATCAGTGCCTAAGAGTAATGATCTTATAATTTCTAGTAATTCATATCCTGTAAGTAATATATGGTTAATTTGATCAATATCTAGTTTCTTATATTTGTATGTTTAGACTTAGTAAATATTAGGTTAAGTTTTTATTGTGTTTAAGACTTATTATCCCCTGGGGAGTTTTATCATGAGATTGAGTGGCCTGCAAGGTGTGTTGCTATCTTAAGACTCACGCACTCTAAACAATTCACGCTACTCTAGTCACTTATTCGCAAGGCCCCAGTGCTCTTCATCTTACTTTAGTGGAGTTAATAATTCTTTCCCGGCATTCACTGGGTGGTGACAACCTACTCTTGTAACTCTGATTTATAGTGATGGTATCTCTTCTTATTATTAATTTCCCATCTTACATACAGAGTCTAAAAATTCTATCCCTACACTGGTGGTAAAGCAGTAGAATCTTATTTTATATACAGTCAAAAAATTCTGTCTCTACACTTGTGGCAAAAGCGGTGGGATTTAGATAGAAATCCGGTATCAGTGCACTAGAGGCCCACTTAATCTTATAATTCGTGAACTCCTAGAGGATATAATAAGAGTGAAGATAGATTGGTGTACTCTCACAGTTACTAGTTATTATTCTTTTTCATAACACCATGAGTTGGCGAGATGGAGAAACTCGGTTTAAGGAGGAGGAATTCTCTCCTAGACTAACTCAGCCCATGAGCTCGACCAGCTTGAACTGCAGCAGTTCCTCTTGAAATCAGCCTATCATCTCTAACAATGTTAGGAAAAGGGAACCTTACAAAGCTTCGTGATAATCCAACTCAAGAACTTGGCCAACTACAGGGTATTGATGCCGCAGCTCGCCTGGAAATGTTTTTTGAAGCAGCAGAACAGTGTGGCCAGGATGATGGGATGCGCATACAAATCGCAAAGAGTCGGGTGAGCTCGGAACTTGCCATTTTCATTCATAACAACCAGGCT
>JAGKTI010040586.1:0-10379 GCA_018397915.1 Birgus latro
TCACCTACACTGAGCACGCCAAGCGGAAGACCGTGACCGCGATGGACGTGATGTACGCCCTGAAGAGGCAACGGCGCACCCTGTACGGCTTCGGCGGTTAAGAGAGTGCATAATTGCGTTGCTCTGCATTGCGCTATCCAACTTAGCCACGGCATAGCACACAACAACCCCCGGACCTCTCTTAGAGGTCCACACTGAATTTCTGTGAGAGAAAAAGAATGAAGACATGGTATAGGTCAATGCAGACATTCGTCGGCTTAGCTAACGCCTACATTAAGTCAATGTCACAGAAATCAAAATAAGAGTAAGAGACTCGAGAGGTGGCAAATTTAAGACTAATCGTTTCGTATAATATGGAGACGTCGATTGAGGGGCAGACAGACAGATAGGTGGGTGGATGGATATACTCTGTATGTGTACAGATAGATAGAGGGTACCAAGGTAGATAGCTGGCTGGTTAGGAAAATACAACCCGATAGATAGCTCGAGCGACTAATTGATTAAACGGCAGGTAGGCAGACAGCTAGAGTCATTACCAGATAGATACGTCGGTATATGGATAGATGTTCAGAAGGAAATCATGACCCACAGATAGATCGAAAGACTAATTGGTTGGTAGGCAGGTAGTTTGACTCGATTGCTAGGAAGATAGATACCTAGACAGATTGCTAAACAGAGTCACATGTATCTCCATAGATAGTTCGGAAGTATATTAGATAGGCAGACGGATCGCTAGATATATGGATGGCTCATGACATGGATGGGTCAGTAAGTAGATCCCTCGACCTCACAGTGGAAATGGATACGAGCAAGCATGTTCGAGCAGACCATTGCCATACATGACATAATCAGACTTTAGCCCACCTAATCAAGTCGAACCTGGCCCACCTTGACGTAACCTAACTACTCATATCCTCACCTTACGTAAGGTAACCCAACCTAACCTTACCTCACCCAACGTAAACCAGACCAAAACCACCCTAACCTAGACAAACCAGACCAGACCAAATCTAACGAAACCTTACCAAACCTCACCTCACCTCACCTCACCTCACCTCACTTCACCAAATCTAAACAACCAAAATCTGGCTTAAACTCACCTCAGCAGACCTACCTACCTACCTACCTACCCTAGCTGCACCAAGCCAAACAAAGAATCACCTCACTAAACCACACCTATCTATCTATCTATATACCTAGGCTGCTTCCCCCAAGAAAAGGGAGGTAGCCGAGACAGGCCAACACACTACCAATTTACTCATCCATTCATACACATTCATTCGCATCTTAGCGCTGAAGCGGAGAAGGGACAGATCCTCACTGCACCACACCGCACGAGGGTCAACCACACAGTGCAGTCAGTGACATCCGCAGCAGGGCCCGACAACAATGCTGGTTTACCCCTGCCACATCATAATGGACCCATCAGACATAATGCGGGAGAATATCCCCTCGGGGCTGCGTCATCATTTATTCATTCACAATTTTCCTCCATTCATTTCTATCACATATAGGCACCCTTCCTTTCTCAACAGACAACCCTCTCGCATCCAACGCTCTCTTCACACTGTCCATCCATCCTATTCGTGGTCTTCCTCTCAGGCTTACACCTCTCACATCATATCTAGTTATCTTTTTCACCAATCGCTCATTTTCCATTCTCTCCATATGCCCAAACCATCGTAACACCCTCTGCTCAACTCGATCAGCCATCTCCCGAACAAATCCAGTTCTCCTTCGCACTTCATCATTTCTCACTCGATCCATACGCGTCACTCCACACATAGTCCTCAGACACCTCATCTCCATTACATTCAAACTTTTCCTATCTGCCACACCCATATTCCATGTTTCAGCCCCATATAGTGCAGTCGGTACCACAATACCCTCATACAGCCTTCTCTTTACATCCATTCTGAGTGAACGACATCTAAACACTTTTTTCATTCCTCCCAGCACCTTTCCAACTTCATTCATTCTAAACTTCACTTCTGCATCTATTCTTCCATCCACAGCAACATGTGACCCTAAATACTTAAAACACTCAACCTCCTCAAGCAACTCACCATTCAAAACTATATTCATCATCCTACCATCTATCAACCTCGTACACTTCATCACTTTACTCTTATTCTCATTTATTTTCAGTTTCCTCCTTTCACACACCCTTCCAAACTCTTCTACCAACTGTCTCAATCTCTCCTCTTAATCAGCCACCAGTGAAGTATCATCTGCAAACAACAGCTGCTTCAGATTCCACTCTCTACCATCATTCACCAGACTCAGTCCTCCATCTAACACTCTTGCATTCACCTCCCTTACAACACCATCCATATAAATATTGAACAACCAAGGCGACATCACACATCCCTGCCGCAGCCCCACTCTCACGGGAAACCAATCACTCACAGTATTTCCCACTCTTACACACGCTCTACTATTTACATAAAAAATTTTCATCCTTTTAGTAACCTGCCATCAAGCCCATACAAACTTAAAACATTCCTTTAAGCCTCCCTACCAGTTCTATCATATGCTTTCTCTAAATCCATGAATGCCCAAAACACATCCTTACCTTTTGCTAAATACTTTTCACACACCTGTCTCACAGCAAACACCTGATCCACACATCCCCTCCCTCTCCTAAAGCCACACTGCTCATCACCAATCACTCCCTCTGTACCCTCTCTAACTCTCTTAATTAACACTCTACCACACATCTTACCTACAACACTCAACAGACTTATACCTCTAAAGCTAGTACATTCATACTTATCACCCTTACCTTTATACAACGGAACCACATAAGCACTTGCCCAGTCAATTGGCACCATACCTTGCACAAAGCACACATTCAACAGTCTTACTAACCAGTCAACAATAGTCGCTCCACCAACTTTCAGGCATTCCACAGCACACCCATCCATACCTGCAGCTTTCTTTGTTTTCATCTGCTTTACTGCCTCTTGCACTTCCTCCATCGTGATCAAAGAACCATTCAACTCTCCCAACACATCTATTCCTTGCACCCTTCCATCTGCCACAATCTCAGCCTCCCTTTCCTCCTCTACATTCAACAATCTTTCAAAATACTCTGCCCATCTCTTCCTTACTGCATCCATCCCAATTAACATCCTTCCATCCTCTGCTTTTACTCGCTCCTCCTTCCCAGATTCTCCCTTTCGCACCCTTTTCACCTCCTTCCAAAACATTTTCTTTTTCTTATGAAAATTCTCAGTCAACCGCCTACCCCACCTCTCATCTGCTGCCACTTTAGCATCACGCACAACCCTTCCCGCCCTATTCCTCTTTTCCTTATACCTCTCATATGACACACCCTTCCTCTGCAACCACACTTCATATGCATGTCTCTTCTCAGCCACAGCCATACTTACTCCTCGCACCACCATTCACTTCCCTTTCTTACACCACCACCCACTTGTCTCACACCACACACCTCTTCCGCATGCCCCACCACAGCACTCTTAAACAACTGCCATTCCTCCTCCACACTGCCACTCTCCTGATCTTTCACTGCATTCCAATGATCTCTCAATTTCTCCTGATACGCTATCATTTTTTCTCTTTTACCCAACTCACTCACTTTCAAAACCTCCCTGCCACACCTAACTCTCCTAGCTCTCACCCATCTCTTACCTACTCTCAATTTTCCCTCCACCAGGTAGTGGTCAGACATACCTCCACCCTCCCCTCTCAAAACTCTCACATCCAACAATCTTCCTATTACATTCCTGGAAACAACCACAGTCCATCAATGCTCTGTCAACAACCCTTCCACCCTCCTGTCTCACCCATGTATACTTATAAATATCTTTCTTCTCAAACAAGGTATTCCCAATCACCATCTCTCAGTCAACACACACACACCTATCATTCGTTCCCCATTTTCATTTCTTCCAGGCACACCATGCATACCAACTACACCTTCAACTGCTACATATCCCACTCTAGCATTCAGATCCCCCATCATTACCACATTCACATTTGCTCCAAAGCTCTGCAAACACTCATCAATATCATTCCAGAAAGACTCCTTCTCTTCTTCATCCCTTTCACTACCAGGCCCATATGCACTCACAAATACCCACAACTCACGTTCAAATTTCGCTTTCACATTAGTCTCGATGACACCTCTTTCCATTCAATCACACACTGCTGTACTTCCGGGCTCACTAACAAGGCCACACCTTCTCTTGCCCTTCCTCTATCAACACCTGACAATCTTCCATTCACACTTCCAAAAGTAGACTCACCTTTCCCTTTCATCTTTGATTCACTCAAAGCTAACACATCCAACTTTCTTCTCACAAACATTCTCCCAATCTCCTTCCCTTTAGCCTCAATTGTACTACAACCACGCACATTCATAGACGCAACCTTCAGGGTACGGGGATAACTCGATCCCCCATCCCTTTCTCTGGCCTGTTTCTTTTTAGGAACTAAAAAACAGAGGAGGGGGTCCCTAGTCCCCTCACCCTGCCCCTTTTAGTCGCCTTTTACGACACGCAGGGAATACGGTGGCGGAATTCTTCCTAACACAATCTGGCCGCAGAGTAGTAGCACCACCCCATAGTGAGGCCAGATTATGTCCCCCCCCCCGCCACAGGGGGATAAAGCAAAGACGACGGAGAATAAGAGACTGACTAAAAAAGTGTATGTGGATAATGGGAGATGGGAGAGAAGGAGGGGAAGATCAAGGATGGAAATCGAAATTTCATAGAGATATCGCGATTCTGAGGTAAAAAAAAATGTTGATACAGGTGTCACTCAACTTTACGTTTTCCTTCTTTTTCAGGATACCTGGCTAAAGAAAATGAACTACGGAAGGGTTAACTAATTAAAGCCACTTTAAATTACGTATTTATTTCACTTATTTAGTACTAATTTATGTGTAGTACAAGTCTATATTGGTTTTCACACAATAATATAGGCGTTTATAAGCATTGTTCACCCTCCCAAAACCCCAGTATATGGCACCTTCCTTTACGACATTACCACCTTATCACTTCTGTTTGTTTCTACCTCTAGCTTCTTTGTTTCTTTGTCCTCCACCTCAGGAATCACTTTCACCGTGAATTTCGTCATTGGAGAGACCATGGGGCAACATACCTTTACTGGCCAGGTTACTGCTAAAAATGTGAATTGCCTAGCGTGGCGGGGAGGGGGGGAAGGGGGGTTAGGTGGGGCCAGGCTATATCCCCGCTTGACAGCAGGTAGAGGAAGGTCTCCCACATATGTCTACCAAAAATCACCCGCGAATGTTGAAAAATGTGCACACAATGGGCCTTGCAATTGAGTGACACGATTCACGTCATTGGGTCTGTCCGCGGAAAAAAGTAGCGACGTGCATTGTACGTCGGTGGGACTCGGCGGGTTAAAACGGTACCACATTCATTTGTCTGCCATAAAATGTAAGTGTACAATGATCGATTAAGTACAAATATCACTGTGCGACGGAGCTCTGTATGTGCACCAGAGTGAATCTGGTATACACACAATCGGGGGAGGGCCGAAAATGTGAAAGGGTTAATATAAGTTCATATGCACTTAGCCTCACTATGGGTTAGCACACAAGTCCATGGGGAAGAGTTAACACTGGGGACACTGAACCTTCATATAGGGGCATGTATAGGTAACCACAAGTTCACTAGGGGATGGGTTAACCTTTGGAGTGCTGTACCTCGGTCTAGGGGAGATATACAGTTTAACATAAGTCCACTGGGGTGATCGGTCTTAGTGGAAATGGCAGTTGAATTTACTTATATTGATTCAGCTTCACTAGGGAGACTGGAGAACACTATCGGGTACATTAACACGAGGGGGATATACAGGTTGATACAAATGCACTGAGTCTTTGTTTCTGGTTGATACCCAGTTAGAACACAAGTTCACACAGGGGGCAGGAGTTTGCACTGGGAGGTTCAGCAGATAGTTCTATTAATACTCAAAGGTCCATAGCAGCTAATACAGGAAGGTTCAGGTGGCGACCATGTGTAGGTGGAAGGCCATCGGGGGTCAGCTCTCGGGCTATGTAGTGAGTCGTCCGATGTGGGTGGCTGGGCGACGTGGTGGGTGGCCCTGTCGAGCCTTTCCAAGTGGGGCCCTCGGTAATGGGATGGCCCTCAGATCTGGGACCAAACAAGGCGAGGAGGCAGGCGGCTCGGCACTGGCCCTTGGAGGTGGTGGGCATCCTGTAGGTGGCCTCGGGCTGCGTCCGGCCCGGGATTGGTGAAGTGCCCCTTGGCAGCTGGGGGTTGTGGTCTTGCAGGGGTGGAGAGGCCATCAGGCGTTGTCTCCAGCCACTCGGTCATGGGGAATCTATCTGCGTCTGGGGGCGTGAAGGCGATGGCTGCTCTGACAGGATGCCCATGAAAGGTCCGCTCCAAACGTCCTGCCATTGTGACCCTGTTGGAGGGCAATCCACACCCCGAGTGGTGTGGGGAGAGGATGAGAGACGTCTCGCTCAGCCACAGGAGCGGGCTGAGCTAGGGACATGTCCCTCGCCGGAAGCCTCCAGACTAGTGGAGGAGGGAGAACCAATGGACACCACCAGAACTCCACTCCGGGGTCGAGGAAGGAGATTCTGAAGAAGCTCCTCTGGCCTGGCAGGTCTGGTGGACGTTGCCCAGGCTCATGAGTCGGGGAGTGGGGATAGGAGGTTCAGTGGATGTTCCTCCTGCCTGGTAAGTCCGGCGGACGTTACCGGGGCATCACTCGTCCCAGTGGCAGCAGGATGTGGAGATCCAGTGGGCACTCCCACTCCTCTAGGTCCGATAGACACTACCACGGTCCTGCTGCCGGGGGGAAAGTCGCAACCAAGGAGTATCCGGTGGATGCCTCCTCTATGGCAGGTCTGGTGGATGCTGCCAAAGCTCTGCTCCCTTCCCTGGGACGATAGGCAGGGGAGATCCGGTGGACGCTTCTGGCAGCCTACGTGGGACCGTCTGCTGACAAGTCCCACCCCGAGACTGGCGAGTGCTGCCATGGTGGGAGGGTAGTCTGCTTGGGCTGCTCATTTGCCGCTGGTCTGGCCATATGGAAGAGGGACATATGGTAGCAAGTGAGGTAGGCCGGTGTGGTGCAGAAGGTAAGTTCACCTGTCCGTGGTCACCTCGTAGGATGGTTGTCACCTCCCTGTTGTCTCCTCATTGAGTCTCGTTGTTGGTGTGCATTTCACACTTAATGCTTGACAACACTATTTTCACAAGTACCGATGATATACGAACTTCAAAAAACTTCACTGTTTGCCAACAACACTTCACTGTATAGCTCCAGTGCTTGTAAAGAGAGTTAGACAGGGTGCCAAAGAAGTTAGTTCGGGAGTGAAAGATAAAAATGGTAGATTACTAGTGAAGAAGAGAGAAAAAGTGAGCAGATGAAGAGAACACTAAAAGGAATTGTTGAACATAGAGAATGAACGTAATGCAAGCATAAGTGGCTGGGGTATGGCTGGGAGAAGGAGGGATGTGAGAAGAGAGGAAGAATTCAGTAGGATGGGTGAAAGCAATGAATAAAGTTAAAATGGGGATAGCCTCAGGAACTGAATGCTGAAGCATGGTGGAGAGATAGTATTAGAATGGATGTGGAAGATGTGCAGATTAGCCTGGGAGGATGGTTGAGTCCGAGAGGATTGGAAGTCAGGTATAATTATTCACATGTACAAAGGAAAAGGGGAAAAAGAAGTGTTTGGTAATCATAGGGGTATATGTCTTCTTAGTGTAATAGGAAAAGTATATTGTAGGATACTTATTGACAGAGTTAGGGAATTAACTGAGGAATTAGTTGGAGAATAACAGGGAGGTTTTTAGGAAGAGTAGAGGTTGAGTAGATCAGGTATTCATTCTAAGAACTTTAGTGAAAAAGTTTCTAGAGATGGGAAAGAAGTTTTATGCAGCCTTCATGGATCTGGAGGAAGCATATGACAGGGTGGATAGACAAGGATTGTGGAAAGTATAAAGAATATATGGAGTAGATGGGAAGTTGCTGACGGCCGTTAAGAGTATGTATGAGGGTGCTAAGGGTGTGGATAGTGAACTGAGTGAACTTTTCTATTTGAAGGTTGGATTGAAATAAGGATGTGTCATATCTCCATTGTTCAGTCTGTATATGGATGGGGTTATGAAAAAGATATAAGGTAGGGCAGTGAATGTTGGTGCTACACTAATGAGAGAGGGCAGTGTTTGGAAACTCCCTGTACTATTGTTTGCAGATGGTACTGTGTTGATAAGTGAAGATGAAGGTAAGCTGCAAGGCTTGATGAATGAGTTTGGGAGAGTGTGTAAGAAACTTAAAGGTGAATGTAAGGATGTGCAAAGTTATGGTCTTCAAGGGTATTGAAATCACTGAATGTATAATGAGGTTCGATGAGGAAATAAAATATGTGAGTGCATTTAAGTACTTGGGTAGTGTGATGAGTAAGGATGGAAGTTTAGAGGGTGAAGTGCTTGAAAGGGTACAACAAGGAAGAAAAGTTGCTCGTTCTTTGAAAGCAGTGATATGAAACAGGGAAGTGAGCATGGAAGTGAAAATGTTATTGCATGACAGCATTGTGACATCAACTCTAACGTATGGAAGTGAAGCTTGGACCTTGTTGGAGGGACACAAGTCAAGAGTGAGGACAGTGGAAAAGAGTTATACGAGAGATGCATGTGGAGTCACATGGAGAGACAGACTGACAAATGAGGAAGTGAAGGAGTGTTGTGGTTTGGATATGGATGTCATAGGAAGCGTTAAGAGGAACACAATGAGGTGGTTTGGCCATATGGAGAGGATGGAGAGCGAGAGACTGACGAGGAGACTGTATATGAGACAAGTTGAGGGGAGCGAGGGAGGGGGAGGCCAAGGATGTGATGGAGAGATGGAGTGGAGAGGTATATATTTTTTTTCTTTTATTTTTTTATGTGTCCGACTCTGGGCATAGGCTTCACAGCCTGCTATCAAGGCCCAGTCGTCCTCCTACAATCTACATGTCACCACTTCGGCGCTTAACACCCACCGTCCATATTGAATACATGCTAGGGCTGTCTCATACAGGACTGGTGTATTGGTATTAGCGGGGTCATTTTAACGACATGTCGGCGGGTCTCCTGGTAGATCAGTAAAGCCTGATTTAATGAAATTCAAATTCTTAAACTGTCCCCTGCACCAGCGAGGATTCGAACATGGGTCCCTCGGGACTGCAAGCCAACTCTCTACCGATCGAGCTACCGCATATGAGAGAGAGGGGTGTGTGAGCCTGGAGCAGGGCAGTGAAATGGCGGGGGACAGGGCGACATGGAAGCAAATTTGTTTGTTGCCACCCATTACGGGATTAAGGCGTCTGGCAATGGATAGAGAGAGATAGCAACTCAAATGTCTGCTCAATTCACCTTTAACTTGATCATTTTATACTCTACTTCACCTCTCCTTATAGTAGGGAATTTAAAGGATTTGATCATATATTTTTTTCATTCTCTGAAATGTTTTCTGAATTTTATCCATAACTGGACTTTATTCCCAACATTTCAGGAGCTCTTTTGACGACGTTGTGAACTATTCGTCTTCACCCAAAATGACGTTAGTTTTTGCTTCCGTCGATTAAACTGATTTCGAAGAACTCTTGAAATGGTTATTTTCAAAAGTAGCTAGATCGCACTTGGCACTATGCATTTCTCTTGAAGTGAAAATTACGTTAAATTACAGAATAAAAATCTAGGAGTGAATGTTTACTCCAGTAAAAAACAAAAGATTCCCAGGCGATAATAAACAGGCTATATAGAGAAAGAGGGCGACAGTATTGCTTCAGGGAATAATAATAATAAAAATAATAATAACCATGCCACAGTAGCTTAAATATTTCTACGTCTTGAAGCATGAAAATCGCCATCCGTATTCTCGTCCAGTCAGGAGGCTCCGATGCACCTGATATGGCGGTTAATATCCTTTTGTACGTTATTTATGCAGAGTGTGGCAATGTTTGAAGGATTTAAATAACACGAAACAGAACATCGTGCCAGGCTGTGGCTTCTATACTGCTCTAGTGTCACTTCTTTCTCCTGTGTGATATATCTCATGAATTCCTTTATATTTTTAGCGTACACTGTATCTATTACATGTACGTTCCATCTCTTTTTGCTGTATGTGTGTGTGTGTGTGTGTGTGTTTGTGTGTTTGCATATACTGTATTTCTAACTAGTGACTGCACAGCTATACTGTATTTGCTATGAACGTGTAATATTTCAATCAATCAATCATCATCTGTATGCAAAACAAAATCGCTAAGGAAGAGGTGATAGGGAGCCTGCCTTATGCACTCCAACTCACCCTAGTCCTAAGTACAAGAATTACTCTATTTTCGTTAGTCGTGGTGGTACATGAGA
>JAGKTI010040588.1:0-10379 GCA_018397915.1 Birgus latro
TAGTGGTTGTGGTAGACGTAACGTGATGGTAGCTGCAATAGCTAAGGTAGTTGTGGTAGCTTTGATTATGGTACTTGCAATATCTGTGGTGGTTGTTGTAGGACTGAGGTTTGTGGTATGATTAGTATTTATGGTAGATGACAGACTGATGAACTGGTGATTATGGTAGAAATGATGATGATGGTAGCTGTGGTAAATTTTAAGTGCTTGTAGTTACAGTACTTTTCATGTTGTTAGTGGCAGTTGTGTTATGCTGTATTTCGTCGGGTGGGTGTTGGTAGTTGTGGGTTTTTTTTTTTTTATGTGTCTGACTCTGGGCATAGGCTTCACAGCCTGCTATCAAGTCCCAGTCGTCCTCCTACAATCTACATGTCACCACTTCGGCGCTTAACACCCACCGTCCATATTGAATACATGCTAGGGCTGTCTCATACAGGACTGGTGTATTGGTATTAGCGGGGTCATTTTTACGACATGTCGGCGGGTCTTCCGGTAGATCAGTAAAGCCTGATTTAATGAAATTCAAATCCTTAAACTGTTCCCTGCACAAGCGAGGATTCGAACCTGGGTCCCACGGGACCGCAAGCCAACTCTCTACCGACCGAGCTACCGCCTCCCCTAATATAGCAGTATGTTGGCGACATTAGAAAAAAAGTAAAGGAAAAGTAAAGAATCCGAGAAAATAAACAGGAGTATATAATAATAATGACAGAATATTTGAAATTTGAGATTAAAAAGGTCAACTTTTTAAAAAGGAAAATTTAAGTAAGAGTCAGAAGAAAGTCATAAAGGAGAGGAAAGAGATGCTGGAGACTTATGGGAATGAAAAGAAAATAATCAAGAGAAGAAGTGGTTTGAGAGAGAGAGAGAGAGAGAGAGAGAGAGAGAGAGAGAGAGAGATGCTTCACGACTGAAGACACACGTCTGAAAAGGAGGGGGATAAAAAAAAAAGTTAATGAAGAAAGATTCTGAGTATGGTGTGGAATCACGACGAGACAAGACAGATTAATGGAGGTTCCAGAGATAAAAACAGCGAAGACAGAACCTTGATGAAGAAAGACATGTGAGAAGGAATGAATGACGACAGAATCTGGATTTGATACATGGAATGATTCACTTCAGATCGATGATACACAGTGCTCTCATCTTTCTTTTTGCCAGTACTGGACGATTTTGCTTTACACAGGAGTGACTTCCGAGCTGAAGGTATCACACATATATAGCCTTAATGAACTCATGCCACCACAAGGAGCCATTGTTGGGCTTGATATCAGCGTTCAATAGCAGAAAAAAAAAAAAAACTCTTGCTGAAGGGACTGAAGGGGTGTGTGAAGGACAATATTGCAGAAGACAGTTTTATTTCTGAGGAAGAAAAAACGGTGAACTGTGAGAAAGAACGACTGTTGATAAAATATGGTTGTGACAGGTGAAGTTATGGAGTTCCATTCTCTTTGCAAAGCAAGCTTCGTAACACCTCTTCCTTCTTTATTCTCCATATTACGCCTACACATTTTTTCGCAGTGAAATTGTGTACCTGGATGTAATTTCGATGAGGTACAGTATTCTTGGTGACGATACAGCCTTGACAAAACCTGTCAGTCTAAATTATTCTTGTGTAAATGACTGGCATTAATACTAGTTCTCTCTCTTCTGACGATGCGAGTAAGTTTAAATGGATAAACAAAGAAAAGGACGCAGGTTAAATGACTGGGAAAAATGACGACACTCATGCCCAAAAATAACCGTTAGAACAATATCACGCACTGATGGAGAATGACAGACGCTGATAGCATCCACGTTGGCCATTATATACTCTAATGAGTGAGGAGGAGAAACAGTTGCATAGGAGAAAGGTGTAGATGCTAATGAATCGGCGGAAAAGGTCAGTGATTGGAAGAACCTAAATGTGGAGATGAGGGTCAGGACAGCCAAGGGGAAGGTGACAGTTGTGAGGAGCCGAAAATAGAGCTGTTGGCGCGAGTCGTGATAAGCGTTGCCGGCCTCCGTTGCCTTTGATGACGCTGATGGAAAACACAGCACAATAACGTTCCAGCCTCACACCACACTTGCCGACGGGGCGGGGTCGCTTGAGGAAATACTCACAACCAGAGTTTTACCTAACCTGCCTGCTATATTTCACTGCTTACTAATTTAGTCTGTGGTACTGAGGATACATTGGTACTCTGTGCACGTATTTCAATTCCTTCACTGCGATACGAATATGTACACTATATTCTAGCCACCTACTGACACTTTTCTGCTTACCTGAGCACCCTGGTTGTTGTTATTCTCGCATAACCCCTGTCCGTCCTTCTGAACAGACCTGTCGAGCACAGGTTAATAACTTCTTCTGCTGAGTCGTCATACAGGTACAGTTCACAACACACATTGTGTAGGGAACCGTCGGCCTCTTGTCATTGTGCCTTGCCAGGGTGGGAGCAGAGTCCTTCCCCCGGCGAGGTGCGGGGACTCGTATGAGGATGATTGGCTCCCTGGGTGCAGCTGCTTCCTTTCACCCGGGATGCACAGCGCCACCACGTGTAGGCTCCTCGTTACAGCATGAACACCTTAGTAATGGAAAGAAAATCACGGTAAAGCTTACTTTCTCTCAGTCTGATTGTTGTTACTTTACCAGTAAATACTTGTATCTTTGGCATTCATGATACATAGATATTCCAAACACCTCGTTTAAACTCTTCACTGTTATGACATACATTTACATTTCATTAATACCACCTCCAAACTATGCTACTTAGATTACTAAAGCACTGGTAATTACAGGAAGTTCACTACAAAGCTTACTCCCCCTTAATCTGGCTGTTGTATTTAACCAGGTAACTTTTATATCTTTGTCATTTACAGTGCATACGACTCACATCTGACTAAAGTACGTAATTTTAGTTCATAATTCTTATGTTTATGATACCTCCAGACGATTTGACTTACCTTTGAAGGTTGTTCTGGTAGCAAAAGTTGTGGAAAGGAATTCACGAGAATAGTTATTTTTCACCAAGCTGTATTTCACGGCTAAATATTTACATCTTTGGCATTCAAGACACAGAGCTGCATGGTTCATGTCCCACATTTTTTTCCGTCATCTTTCTCTAAAATTTTGCTTATTTATCGTGAATGGCATGCATAGTAAATCAAAAGGAAATTTTATCACTTTCTCTACGAGGAATATCTCCGAAGCGAAATTTAATAATCTTGTCGTAGCCATAATAAAGCAACACTGATGTCCCTTGACCGAATGGGTTGTAGATTGTGATCGTGTCCTGCAACACAAGGGGTCTCTCCTAAACTGAATAATATCATCTGGCTGCAGTGAGGAATAAATGAAACTGAAGTTATTTCTGTCGAAATGCTCATTGCCAACACCACTCTTCACCATATGCCATGTAAGACTGTAGACTGACTGACAGAAACGGTCACAGTACTGCCTGAAGTTAGCCTGCTTCTTTAAGGCTATACAATATTAATTGTATTTCTTTTACAACCTGCGCTGTACTTCTTAGGAGTGACTCTGAAATGTCAGGGTTAGATATGGCCCTCATTAACCCCATCATTAATAAAGGCCCATAGTAATTCAAATAGTCATCTAGTACTGTTCAAGCACAATTAGAATTAAAAATGCGTCCTAGCATCACATGAATTAAATGCCTTAATACAAGTAAACTGATTCACTCAAATAATCGGACGTTGATGGAGACCTGCTTGTATCAGTATTCGGCTTATTTTAACTAGAAATGACACTGTAATATTTACACCAAAAATGTCAAGTTTTAACAGGATATTGTCACTGAAATGCGGTAGTAGTTACGAATAAGTGCTCTGGAAATGACGTAAAGCAGTAGCAGTGTGTTATTGTGTCTATAACTGCGTGAAATAAACTGGAGAAGTACGAAAATATGTTCCACGTTAAAGTAGAGGAGCTATAGAATGATGTAGGAAATACTCACGTGAGAAGCGAGCGTGTACGAGCGTTGTACTGCTCACTGTTATCTGTAGCTAAGTCAGACTCTCATTCATACCAAATTATTACTCTCACTGTTACAGGCATACTCAGTTCGCCAGTGTTTTACTATAGATGAAAGAGTGAGATGGGATTTAGGATATATATATATTTTTTTTTATGCAAGAAAGAAGGAACCAAAGGCCAGGAGCCCGCAAACAGTTCCTTCCAAGAAAAAACAAAACCAATACAAAACAGAGACAAATTCAAGATCCGATCATTTCGAGATGCCTGGACACACTGCAATTGAAAGACTGATCATAGGAAGTACGAAAAACAGACAAAGGGAGACAGCTTCAGAGTTGACCAGTTGCATAAATGAAGGACTGACGATCAGAAAGAAGGTTGTGAGAGGAAAGATGCTTTAAGATTTTTCTGTTAAGAATTGGCTCGAAAACTTTTGAGACACAGGATGTTAAAGCAATTGGACGAGAGTTAGAGGGTTGGGAATGGTCATCCTTCTTTGGGACTGGCTGAATGAGAGCAAACTTCCAGCAAGAAGGAAAGGTACAAGTCGATAGACAAAGGCGAAAGAGTTTACCAAGGCAGGGTGAAAGCACAGAAACACAGTTTTTGAGGACAACAGGAGGGACTCCATGTGGCCCATATGCCTTGTTAGTATTGAGGCCAGTGATGGCTGAAAATACATCAGCTGAAGAATTTTTAATGTCAGTCATGAGGAAGTCAGATGGGGGAAGTGATGGAGGAACAGCACCGGAATCATCTAAGGTGGAATTGGAGGAGAAAGTCTGAGCGAAGAGATCTGCTTTATCAGTAGAAATAGCTACAGAGCCATCAGAGTAGAAAAGAGGATTGAAGGATGATGAGGTAAAGTAGTTAGAAAGGTTTTGGCAAGGTGCCAGAAGGAGCGAGAAGAATTCGAGTTGGAGAGTTGAGAACAACTGGCATGGATGAAATTATTTTTGGCAGAGGGAAGAACAGACTTTGCACGTCTCCTGGCAGAAATATAAAAAAAGATGTGATTCAGGGGTGGGTTGGCTCCGGTACCATCTATAGGCCCTCTCCTTGTTGCGGACAGCATTAGAACAAGCGTGATTAAACCAAGGCATTCTTGCATTAGTCAGAGGATATGAGAAAGGAATGAATGCTTCAATGCTCAAGAGAATAACCTTCATAATGCTCAAGGCACACTCAGATGGGTCCCAGCCATGGAAGCAATAATAATTCCATGGAAAATCAATGTACTGCCTGAGGGCCTCCCAATCTGCAGCTCCAAAGTGCCACAGACGACGTTTCTTTGGAGGGTCCGCTGGCTGTACCAGAGCGATAGGACAGATTAAGATAATAAGGTTATGATCGGAGGAGCCCAACTGAGAGAAAAGATTAACAGTGTAAGCAGAAGGATTAGTTGTTAGGAAAAGGTCAGGTATGTAGGAACTCTCTCCATTGCAGTCAGGGACACGGGTAGGGTGCTGTACAAGCTGCTCTAGGTCATTAAGGATAGAAAAGATGTAGGCTTGTTCACCAGGTGGATCAGTGAAAGGAGAGAAGAGCCAAAGGTGGTGGTGAACATTGAAATCTCCTAGAATGGAGATTTCAGAGAAAGGAGAAATGGAAAGAATGTGTTTCATCGTAGAAGTAAGACAGTAAAAAAAAATTGATAGTCAGTAGAATTAGGAGATAAGAAAACAGCACAGATATATTTAGTCAGAGAATGACAGGAGAGCCGAAGCCAGAGAGTAGAGAATTCAAAAGAATCAAGTTCAGGAACACTAGAGCAAGATAGATCGTTGCGGACATATACGCAACAGCCACCTTTGGCTTTGAAATGAAAATAGAGAAAGTAGAAGGATACAGAAAAGGGTTTACTGTCAGTTGCCTCAGACAGCTGAGTCTCAGTGAGGAAGAGAAGATGAGGTTTGGAGGAGGAGAAGTGATGCTCAACAGAGCGAAATTTAGAGGAAAGGCCGCGAATGCTGCAGAAACGAAGCAGTGAGTGGTTCCAGGCAGCTCCTAGGGTCGTCACCGGGAGAGGGGCGAATGGTGGGGGCATTTATGGTCCCCCTCCCCTGGGGACTCCGAGTCTAGGTTATTCGTCGTCATTTTCATTTAATTTTGAAAAGGAAGTGTAGTGTGTAGCATGCATGTAGTTTGGCACTATTTGGACAAAAGAAGGCCTCTTCCATGAATTAGGCAAGATATAACATCATAAAAAGCAAAAAGAAGCCACTTCCACTGAAGAGGCCCCCCTACGGACAAGAATTTCTTCTTCTACACGCTCAGAGCTCAACTGCAATTGCAAGTATGGAAAGCTGCTGACAAAGACGGCCCTCCAACTGATGCAACTGATATCTCGAGCCATGACAGAGAAATCACACAAGGAGGAATAATGCCATGTATAGCAGATCATCCAGAGGCTCCAGCACAACTACAGCTGCAATGAAACATCCATCCTCCTGTAGCCAAAATAAATGCAACTGCAAATCAGCTGACTTGTCTTGCACGGACAACTGTCACTGTGAAGGTGGGGATAGTTGTCACAATCCACTGACTATTCATGAAGAAAATGACGGTGAAGGTGAGGGAGAAGAGGCAATTTACAAAGAAGACTAGTTCATTGTTTGAGAAATGTGGACTTAAGGATTTGTTAATATAGCACTTAGTCGGTTTTACTTGTTTTTCATGAACAGTTTCGAAATGACGGAGATACTCTGGTAGTCACGTCATTAATTAAGCGTGACCACGATATCAAGTCTACCATATAACTGATGTGCAATAGTAAGTTTCTTGAAGTAATGCCTAAATACAAATAATCCCATCAGAATGAGACAGCATTATGTCTGAGATTATTTTTATCCAGCAAGTTAATTGATAGTTGCTGGAGAGAGGAGATTACTGGTGAATGAATGATAGTTATACACCTTACGCATATCAGAAACATAGAAACGAGGTTGAAAATTTAGTGAATTCTTTGAGGCAGAAAACATGGGTATAGACAACAAGATCATACCTGTAAATGTATTTAAATGCTAATTACACAAATTGCCCAGACATGTACATGACAGCATCCCTGTGATTCTGAGTCTCTAGACCCCAGTGATCATATTTCCATAATAATACTTTGGTGGACACAACATTTCTGGACACATGGCCGGCAACTAGACTAGGATAGTTCAAAACTGACCTAGCAGTATCAACCCTAACAGTTCTGTTCCTGATTTACACCAAACTTGATGAAAGGGTTGATGATGAGGCAGGAACGAAGTGGCTCCATTTTGATAACAGCCTGTCGATATGACACGGTCACAGGACAAGGTCAAAGTTTGACCCATGTGTCTATGTGTGAACAGAATAACTACACCAGTTTTGATCTGATCTGGACAAATCATGGTGAAAATATTAAGGATCAACCAACGGGTTGACCGATAATATTTGAGAATAATAGGCCAAAGGTCAAGGTCACAGGGCAAAATCAACTTACACAGTTTTTATCCGATTTAGACATATATTTAAGGAATTGTTCAAAATAGGGCAAGGACAAAGAAATAAAACTTTTGAGAACTATCCGTCGATATCACGTCACAGGGAAAGGTAAAACATCAATGTCGTAGGGCAGGGTTACCTACAACAACGTTGTTATGATTTAGACCAAACTTAGTGAAACTGCTGAGGGTTAGGCAAGAAAAAACCAGTTCGTTTAAAAAGCAGTCAGTCGAAGGTCAAGGTGACAGGACAAAATAAAATGTTCGGTCTTCAGACTAGCTGTTGGGCGCGGGTATTGCACTCTGAGTGCTCCTTCTTGTTCCACTTAGGAAAAGCTTCTTATAACCAAGGGGCTAATGAAAGCCGTATATCACCCTCCAGTTCAAAAAGTCTCTCCAAAGCTGAATGCAATCGCGAGTGAATGGCAATAATAAAATGAAAAAGACGTCCCTCGACTGACTGAAATCGTCTGGTAACATCAAGAACAAACTTAAAAATAATTTACCAGACTGAAGGTATAGGGACATTAAAATAATTATAGGCATTCATAATTATGTAACACTTAACATGTAACAATATGTGATGGACAGGTAGTTATGTCTGAGTTCTCCAAGAATAGGTTAGCTACACTTCCCCATAGCCAGACACTCAGTTGTCCCAAACACAGGATGACACAGCCGCTCACGTGTCGGAAGTGTGCGAGACCCTACATACACACAGACACACACACACAAACATACACACACACACACACACACACACACACTTAGGCGGAAGTCAGAGGGAGATATAAGTCCGAAATTACATGTAGGAGAACCAGAGAACCAGAGAGATCCCTAGGGAGTGATTGGGAGTAAGAGAAGGAGAGAGAACCAGAGACAGCCAGGGAAGATGAAAGGACAAGGAGAACAGCAACTAGAGAGAGAGCGGGAAGGCGGCAGTTGGCACAAACTGCCCCTGAGGACACACGGGACACGTCAAGCTCTTTAACTTTTCAGTCAAGCAACTGTCTCACAATAATACTCCATCAACCCCAATCTGCCTATTCATCACCTCACCTTCACTTACAGTACGAAGAGGATAACGGGACAGAGACGGCCTACCCTCATGTTTCCCTACTATGCCAACATTTATTCTCTTCTCTGGTCTCTCCAATCAACCATACAATATAATACATCTTCTATCTCTAAAACAAAAAGGTAAAGGCCACATAATCCCGACATCAGGTGGCCTTTGACAAAGGGGTTACGCCTATCATGGCCGAGGAGCCTTCAGTAATGTAATCCAACTAACGCCAGATGATTTTATTCAGGTAAGAGTGAGTCAGGAGATACAGAATTTTAAACTGGTAACAGTGACCCTTTGTCGGGGCAACTGTAATGTTCTATTCCAACTAAAGCCAGACGATGATATTCAGCCAGTGAGACGTCGAAGACTGAGTGATTAAAGATGTGGCAGCAGTACAATAAAACTATCTGGCAGGATTGATTGATTTTAATTTGATGACCGAGGAAAAAATAAAGAACATTCTAAAAATGCATTGCCCAAAACTCGGTTTCTGTGAAATTCAGTGAACTGGAAAACGAACTTGTGTGTGTGTGTGTATGTGTTTGTGTGTGTGTGTGTGTGTGTATGTGTGTATGTGTGTGTGTGTGTGTGTGTGTTTTCCCCTCTAGTTCTGCCCCAGGTACAGACATGGCATACAAAATAAACGATGTTGGTCCTGGCTGTTGGAGTTGTAACAACAGCGATATACATATTCTGTCGTACTCCAGGTTGTTCACACAGGCAAACTTGAATTGCATTTCCATTAATAATTCTGAAGTCGTGGGTGGAGAGGCTCCTTAAAAACACACAGTAATATTGTCATAATACTCACCAGGAAAACAGTATGTCTATCTCTGTCTGCCTGTACAGTAGATGCAGACGTCTAATCCCGAAGGGAATGACCATGAACAGATCGCCTCTACACCGCCCTGTTCTCAGCCCTCAGGGTACCCGCCCTCCACTTCACACAACCATCTATCTATATAAAAGCCGCATTGTTTGTCCTTCAATCACGCCCAAACCAAGGACCAGAGACCCCCAGACCCATATATATTCTGAATCAGGGTGACCCAAGGATGGTTTTAGGGGGGTCAAAATACAGATCTGGGTCATTTGAGGTCACCGGTACGGTGTTCGCCTTTTTGGCCCGGGCAACGGCGGGTACCCCAGCAGCCAATTTTTGGCATGGAGACTCACATGACCTCCAGCTCGGACATAGGCTATGTGAAGTTGACCTCCGAGGTCATTTGAGGTCAACGGTAATAGTAAACAAGTGCTCACAAATACTGTGCGTTAGTCTCATAAAGCTGAAATATAAAGTTCCTGGACTTCTTATAATTCCTCTTCAGAAGCATAAGGGGTACGGGTTCACTTGGTCTTTCTGGGGTTGAAAGAAAGACTGAACTAGAACAAATAGGATTAGAGTGTTCACCTCTTTGTCCCGGTAACGCTGGGTACCCCTGCAAGTGCATTATAAATAATATCATCAAGGTGGCCTAGTCATTTATATACCTGTTCACCCAGTCCCTCCACCTCTTCCCATCCAGCTCACTGACATACACCCTCCTAGTCCACCTCTTGTCCTTCTCTCTCGTCATATTGCCAAACCATCTCTTGGTGCTGTATTACTAACACTTTCCGGCACACACACAAAAACTCCACAATGCTCTCGAACTTCCACATCCAACACTTTCCTGTCTGTCAATCCGTTTGGCAAGTCCTCACGAATCACTCAGATATCTCCTTTCTGCCACTCTTACTTTTGATTTGTGTACTGGCTAAACCCAACCTTCACTTGCACACTTTTCACTGGGGATCAGGTGGTAGGTGATGACCAACATGATCCTCTCACTTGATGCAGTGCTACCTACTTCTT
>JAGKTI010040590.1:0-10378 GCA_018397915.1 Birgus latro
ACCTTCTAAGGTACTCCGCCCATCTTTTCCTTACTGCATCCATCTCAGTTAACATCCTTCCATCCTTTGTTTTTACTTGCTCCTCCTTCCCAGACTCTCCCTATCGCACCCTTTTCACCTCCTTCCAAAGCATTTTCTTTTTTTCCTGAAAATTCTCAGTCATCCGCCTACCCCACCTCTTATCTGCTGCCACTTTAGCACCACGCACAACCCTTCTCGCCCTATTCCTCTTTTCCTTATACCTCTCATATGACACCTCATCCTTCCTCTGCAACCACACTTCTTATGCATGTCTCTTCTCACCCACAGCCATACTTACTTCCTCGCACCACCATTCACTTCCCTCCCTTACATCACCACCCACTCGTCTCACACCAGACACCTCTTCTGCATGCCCCAGCACAGCACTCAACAACTGCCATTCCTCCTCCACACTCCCACTCTCCTGATCTTTCACTGCATACCACTGATCTCTCAATTTCTCCTGATACTCTATCATTTTCTCTCTTTTATCTAACTCACTCACTTTCAAAACCTCCCTGCCACACCTAACTCTCCTAGATCTCACCCATCTCTTACCTACTCTCAACTTTCCCTTCACCAGGTAGTGGTCAGACATACCTCCACCCTCTCCTCTCAAAACTCTCACATCCAACAATATTCCTATTACATTCCTGGAAACAACCACATAGTCCATCAATGCTCTGTCAACAACCCTTCCACCCTCCTGTTTCACCCATGTATACTTATAAATATCTTTCTTCTCAAACAAGGTATTCCCAATCACCATCTCTCGGTCAACACACACACCTATCATTCGTTCCCCATTTTCATTTCTTCCAGGCACACCATGCATACCAACTACACCTTCAACTGCTACATTTCCCACTCTAGCATTCAGATCCCCCATCATTACCACATTCACATTCGCTCCAAAGCTCTGCAAACACTCATCATCATCATTCCAGAAAGACTCCTTCTCTTCTTCATCCCTTTCACTACCAGCCCCATATACACTCACAAATACCCACAACTCACGTTCAAATTTCGCTTTCACCCACATCAGTCTCGATGACACCTTTCCATTCAATAACACACAGCTGTACTTCCGGGCTCACTAACAAGGCCACACCTTCTCTTGCCCTTCCTCTATCAACAGCTGACAATCTTTCATTCACACTTCCAAAAGTAGACTCACCTTTCCCTTTCATCTTTGTTTCACTCAAAGCTAACACATCCAACTTCCTTTTCAGAAACATTCTCCCAATCTCCTCCTTTTTAGCCTCAATTGTTCTACAACCACGCACATTCATAGACCCAACCTTCAGGGTACGGGGATAACTCGATCCCCCATCCCTTTCTCTGGCCTGTCTCTTTTTAGGAACTAAAAAACAGAGGAGGGGGTCCCTAGTCCCCTCACCCTGCCCCTTTTAGCCGCCTTTTACGACACGCAGGGATTACGGTGGCGGAATTCTTCCTAACACAATCTGGCCGCAGAGTAGTAGCACCACCCCATAGTGCGGTCAGACTGTCTCCCCCCCCCCGCCACAGGGAGGTGAGGCATATATACATATACATATAAGGGGAATGGTACAATACTCCCCCGGGTGGTTGAGATTGTGTCTCCTGCCACTAGGGAGGAGGTATATGGGGTTGTTCATATGACTAAGGGAGGTGGGAGATTTGTACAGGTAGGGAGTATGATACAGGGGAAGGAGGGAGGGATTATGATACAGGGGATGGGAGGGAGATAGTATGATACAAGGGTCGGAGGGATGACATGGCCATGTCAAGGGGATGGAAACTAGTGATATACGTTGTTACAAGGGGAGGTATGGTGATATAAGATACACATAGTGTCATGTTGATATATAAGACAAGGAGTAAATAGAGAATGCAGTCACACATGTTCTTAGATCTATATAAGTACTGTAGATAACACTCGTGAAATAGGGTACACATGCCTTTCATTTTTTTTTCTTCTATGTTAGATTCTAGTTGTCACACATTACTGGATCAGAGATATGTCAACATTTGCTGGTGGTACTTTTTCTGTCCACAGTTTATGCAACTTATCAGGTGGCATAGATAGTCACTGAATGGGACGGCACTTTATCCTGGGGAGGGCGTACTATGCCAGTAGCAAGTCTGATTTCCTGTAGTCTGCGTTCCATTTTCCGGACACAACAGTGCACTGCACAGAGGACGAGGAGAAAACCTATGATAGAGATGACCACAGGGGGAAACACAACGGTTGGATGAACCCATGAACGGCTGAGGGCCAGAGAAAATTGATCCATAATGAAGTCACTGTCGTTGAGAAATGTTAGCATATGCATGTTGGGGGAGATAACAGTAATGTTAGTAGATGGCGGGTTGGAAGGCATGTCAATCGGTTGGAAGATGTCATAGGAGTGTTTACGGACTGATTGGTGATAGCGAGTGGTGTAAGTGATGACTGACTCTGATTTGATGGTACAATAGGCTGGTGCTTTGTAGAGACCACTAGCAGGTACGGAGCGGACTGAAGTACTAGGACACATGATGGTGACAGAGATGGGGACAGTGAAGAAGAAGTACTGGATGTGGTTGAGGTGAGCATGGTGGACTGGGAGTACAGGAGCTGGAACAAAGGAACAGACCAAGTATATGGAATGGTTACGAACTAAAGCAGACTCACAGGGCGTAGCGCTGCTAGGGAAGATAGCGAAAAGGTGGGCAGCACAGAGACGAGAGGGAGGGGTGAGGGAGGAACACTGCTTCAGGTCGGTGGTAGAAAGGAAGGCAACTGAAAGATGGTAATGGGATAGGAGGAAATATTCTGAAGGAAAAGAGACTTGCAATAAGGAGTTGTTGTATCGGAAGGGGAAGGGAATGATGTGGAAAAAGTTGAAGGTGTTGTCAGAACGGAGAGGGATATGGACAACACGGATGTGGTGAGAAGAATGGCCTCGAGAACTGGATAGTAATATTCGAGAGAGGAGTAGGGGAGTACAGGGGATAAACCGAAAGTAGAGTTAGCGCATTCTAATACAGAGCGGAGAGCTGAGATAGGTACTAAGTCTGCAGAGACACGCCCATTAATAGCATCGACTAGGATACGAACCAAGGTAGTGACCTGAGAGAAGAGAGTGTCAATGGCTAGTTGGAGATTATCCATGTTAAGTTTGAGGTAAAAGAACTGAGAAATAACGTTCAGAGTGGAGAGGTGTTGTTTTAAGATGTCGGTAAAGTTGTTCAGAGTGTAAGTTACTTCATTTAGGTGGGTTCTAATCTTCTGTAACATAGTGTGTTGGACGTTGATGACTCGGCATTGAGAGTCTAGGGCGGAAGCTAAATGAGCTAGGTCAGATTTGAAGCCGGAAAGGTCACGGCCTGTAGCGACACCAAACAATCTGCTGAGAATCTCACCACCGAGGTCAAAGAGACCTCGTTTCACACGAGAACAATCTACAGGTGGCTGAATGGAGAATGTGGCATTGAGCTCGGTGAATTTACCAGATATGTATTGCAACTGCCAGGAGAGTGGGAGGAAAAGATGATATAAATACTGATTCGGGTTGTTTCCCCATAAGGGCTGTGAGGTGGGTCTTGATTTTGTGGACCTGGTGCACGTAGGCAGGCAGGGCGATGGCTACGTCGGCCAGGGGCACAAGATCGTAGTGCAGGGAGACTACATCTTCTATGCATTACCTCGCCTCCCGAGCCGACCAAGGCCCAGGGACGTACTCCACCATCGTCCTCACCCGACCCAGACCCCAGGAGGATCAGCACTGCCAGAAGGTAGACCACTAACATCATACCTAGAAGATTAGGTGAGAATTAATGGGAGAGTTCCTGGAGAGGTTGATGGGCAGAACGCAGTTTGGATTGATACTGATTAATTGGTGAATGAGTAGCGGTAGGTGGAAATGAAGGAGACTGATGGATAGGTGGAGATGGGGTAGAGTGAGGGATTTGGGAAGTAGGAGGGAGAGCAGTAGGTTGTGCAAGGCCCCGCGGAGCACGTTTTAGATCGTCAGCATGGACCCGCTTAGTGTCTGTAGTGGAGAGGTCTTGGATGTGTAACTTGTTGCCTTGTTTATTCAGTACGCAATGAGGGCCGGAAAATTTGTCATCTAATTTAGAGGTACGCGTATGGGAATGAGCAAAGACTAGATCACCGACGTTGATAGTGATAGGAGAGGCAGATTTGTGTTGGCTTTGTATCATATCCTCCTTAGATGAAGCTAGATTGGACGTTACATACTGATGGATTGTTTGGAAGTTGGCCAATTTTACTTTGACATAGTCATCCATGTTATAGATGGGGTCTGGCTTTGAGGATAACAGGGTGTATGGTAGGTGTTTGTCAAAACCAAAGAGGACAAAGAAGGGAGATTCGCCAATGGAAGCATTGATGGAGCTACTGATTGAGGATGCCACTTGGGGAATCCAATCATCCCATGTCGAACTATGGGAGCCTAGGTGCCTGAGGCACTTTAAGATTTTTCTACTGTGGTGCTCTACTAAGCCATTGGAAGCTGGATTGTTAGGTATGACATTGCATTTATTAATTTTAGAGCAGCAACAGATCTCCAGGAGGCTATTGTTGAACTCAGTACCATTGTCAGTGAGGATGGTATGTTGTGTACTGAACGGGCAAATTACGTGATCTACGAAAGCCCGTGCAACACTCTTCGTGGTCTTATCTGAGAGGGGGACGAGGACACAGTAGCGTGAGAAGTGGTCGACTGCTACAAACAAATACTCTGCACCTGGTTCTGTAAGAGGGAGTTTGAGAAGATCGATGGACACTGTTTCCCATGGGTGTGACGGGAGTGGATATTATAAGAGCGGTGCAGGTAAGCCGGTGGAATCTTTGTGGTGGTGGCACGAGATGCAAAAGTCACAGTGCGCAATGATATCGCGATGCATGGTTGGCCAATAGTACTCGAGACTTGCTTGGCGCAAGCACTGGTCTTTACCTGGATGGGATGCGTGAGGTGTATCATGAACGATGTGAAGGACCGCAGATATCAGGTCAGTAGGGACAACGAGTTGGTGTACTTCTCTGTTGGGCAAATCCTTTCCTGTAAGGAATGTTTTTCTGTACAAGAGACCATCTTTTAGTGAACTCATCTGGTACTGGTAGAGCAGGTAAGGTCGAGGCATCTCCTGAGTCAAGGAAATAAACTACTTGTGACCACATGAAATCCTTGCGCTGAGAGTTTTGAACATCCTCTGATGTTAAGGTTGTGCTGTCAGTGACCTTGGGCTGCAGGGACGTGACAGGTGCGGCTACATGACGTGAGAGGGCATCCGCAACTATATTCGATTTTCCTGGGACATACTGAAATGGGATTGAAGTCCTGGATGGTGATGGACCATCTAGCTAACCTACCAGTGAGGTTGCATCCCTTAAACAAATCACAGAGAGGAAAGTGGTCTGTCTGGATATGCACTGGATAACCATATACTATGTCTCTGAAATGTTTCAAGGACCAGACAACTGCCAAAGCTTCTAAATCGGTGACACTGTAATTACGTTCAGCGGTGGTAAGTGAGCGACTCATACGCTATTACACGCTTTCTGGATGCTTGATCTAGTTACATCAGAACTGCACCAAGTCCTGTGCCTGAGGCGTTCTGACAGCATCAGTTGAATCTGCGATAGTAACCACTTAGGCCTAGCAGGGAATGCTAAAATTGGGTCATTGACAAGAGCTGTCTTTAGCACTTGGAAAGCCTGGGACTGATTGTTGGTCCACACAAAGGATGCATTCTTCCTTAGTAAGTGGGTTATAGGGGCGGCGATCTTTGCATAGTGTGTTAGGTTCTGGGAAATTGATGATCGCCTTAGTTTTGTCGTCAGTAGTATGAATACCTTGTGCGTCGACAACGTGGCCTAGAAAGTTGATCTTCTTTCTCAGGAAGTCACATTTACTGAGGTTGATTTTCAGGCCTCCTAGCTGTAGGCGTTCCAATACTTGTTGTAGTTTGGCAAAATGGTCAGGGACTGATTTACTTACAACAATGATGTCATCTAGGTAAGCAAAAAGAGAGTGGCCCATCATGCCACTAAAGACCGAATGGATAAGTCGCATGAATACTGAAGGAGCATTTCTCAAACCAAAAGGAAGTCTCTTAAACTGAAAATGTCTGAAGGGGTGCTGAAGGCTGTAATTGGGCGAGAGGATTCTTCCATTTCGACCTGCCAGTAACCACTGAGGAGGTCTAGGGATGAAAAGACTACGTTATTTTCACCTAGTGATTCTAGCAAATCTGTGAGGATAAGTAACGGGAAACGGTCTGGAACGGTCACTGAGTTTACTTTACGGTAGTCCACTACTGGTCTAAAGTTGCCGTCCTTCTTTGGGACTAAGAAAAGAGGACTATTCCATGGACTGACGAAGGATTCAATAATGTCCTGAACTAACATTTGCTCTACCATCTGATCTGTCTGTTTTCTCAAGCTGTGAGGTAACCGATATGCTGGTATGTAAATCGGCTGAGTTCCTGGCACTAGGTCTATGTCATGTTTGACTAAGTCTGTCTTGCCCATTTGTTCTCCGGGTAAGGCTACCACGTTTCTGTAAGGATGCAAAAGGTCGAGCAGTTGAGATTTATGCTGTGGAAAATCCTTGCAAGTTAGGTTTGAGAGCAGGTCAGGTGAACGAGTTGGAACAGATCCCGTAGAGTTAATGGCACATATACCGGTTGGTAGACTGTTATCATCAGTAGGGATAGAGGATTCCTGGCACACCATTACGGCCGCTGGGTATACTAGGAAATCTCCAATCTTTACACCACTTTTAAGCTTTAGTGAAGCATTCGTGACATTGAGCAAGTATAGATAACATAGACTGTCCTCTAAGATCGTGCACCAGGCTGACTCATAAGTTAAGCCATTCACACAACACGTCTCAGGCAGTGTTAGTACATCCACTCCTTCTAAAGCACCTACAGTACGAACAGAGACTTTGGTGAACTCATGCTGTAACAAAATTGTGCACGTATTCGTTACTGCACGCCTCATCTCTGCATGTTGGAGAACATCAGTTAGACTTTGTGAGGTAGGTAAATGAGACATGTCTAAGTCAGCAGTAGTGCTGTCGTTAGAGGAGGTTGGACGAGCCTTTTCTGAATGTTGAGAGGATGTATCATTTGGTGATTCCTTGCTCTCAGTCAGCGAGGGAATGATCTCTGTATTCCCGGGTGATGATGATGATGATGACTCAGCTTGTTCTGTACTCTTAGGGAGTGTGAGAGTCAAGGGGGACTGAACGACTGAAGTTACTCGCAGTACAGGATGGGGACATTTCATACTGTAGACTGGGAACCCAGAAATGTCTATACTACTACAGGAAGGCAGTAATGCAATGCAGTGTTGTGCCTTGGTGGGTAAGCCAATAAAGGCATCTGCTGGATATTTCAAGTCGTTAGTTACGTGAAATTCTATTGGGAAAGGGAGCAAGGTGCTGTCTAGCTATACTTCTAAAGTGACTCTTCCCTTGACCTTAAACTCTGAGCCTTCTACACTGCATGGGTGAATGTCTGAATGTTCAAGGAAACTGACGCTATTACGGTGGCGTTGAATGATGTCTAAGGAGGTATCAGAAATTAAGTTTACTCTAGATCCGGTGTCCATGAAGAACGACGTTGGTATGTCATTACTCCGTCCTAGAATGACTAGACCTGAGGAACTGATAGGTCCTACATGGCGGATGGGGAGTTGGTGTTCTTTTGCTACGTCATATTGGTCCGATAGGGGTGCGGCGCGTCCCCCGACTGATGGCGATTAAGGTAACGACACTCGTCGGTAGTGTGTGTTGTACTAGTCTTGTGATATTTGCATGTAGGGCGATGCGAACGGGAAGGCATACGCCGTCTAGTTTGGGAGTAAGGCAGTGTGTGTTTACGGTTGCAACTGTTTGCTCGATGTCCAGGTGTACCACAGTGCCAGCAAAGGATCGAGGACTGTCTGTTCTGTTGGACGCTAGACTTAGCACGACTGGCAGTTGCAGTACGATTGGTGGCAAGTCTGCCTCATGTGACTGAACGAGAACGGCATTGTACTGGGGAAATGGTAATGTGACAGACCTGAGAGAGCAAGGGTCGGTCTGTGGCCTGACGTGTGTGGTTTGAACCTGTTCTTTCATGGATTGTTTTAGTAATCTGAACAATTTTATCTCCCAGATTGAAACCGATCGCCAGGGCTGTTTCTCTCTGTTTAGGAATAAGCCAATGGAGGAATCTCAGGTAACCAAATAAATCTGCAAGATTGTTGAGTGAAACCATAGGAACTCCATTTACGTTCTGTACCCATTTCGTGCCTATAAGTAATTGGCGGATCTCGCTACTAATGGCTTTCATGGCAGCGGCTGCTTCGCGTAATTTGGCATGTTGGGGGGAGACGGGCAAATCCTCATCCATCTGGGTGAGGAGATTAGTGAACCCAATGAGAGATGCGTCATTTGAATGTTGGCAGCAAAGCGTTATGAGTTCCTTACAGAAATCAGCAAAGGTTGTTATGCCATCAAAATGTCCAGCACGGATCGCGGATCCGATATCCGATTTGCCTTGGTGTAAGTGACCCATGAGATAAGAGACTTTGAGGTTTTCATCTGTAATTCACCAATTGTGGATATCGGTTTCGACCTCTCTGAGAAAATCATAAACAGACCAAGTGAAGTCCTCGCCGGTAAATTTGGGATGAGTTGCATCGTCAAGATAGATAGACTGGGGAGTAGGGGTTGGTTGGGTCATGGTTGGAAGCGTGGAAGGGATGGGAGTATGAGAGAGAGAGAAGGTAGTGGTAGTTAAGTGTAAGGGAGACGAGAGGTGAAGTGGGGCAGGAGAGTTAACGAGAGTGGTAGGAGTAAGGAGAGAAACAGGCAGTGTAGGAACAGGGGTAGAGTATGAGGTATCTGGATGGGAAGGGTGTGGGGAGGCGAGTAATCAAGTGGTGGGTGGTGAGGCTGCGCGGACCGGGTACGTGCGTCCGCTACGTAAATGAGTCACTGAATCTTCCTCGGCTGGTGGGTCTTGATCATTGGTTGTTTCTTGACTGAGAGTGGATGGAGTAAGTTCTGTATATGCAAAGTATGACATGTTGTCTGGTGACGTAATATAAGATGAGAGATGAGGAGCGATATATATATTTACAGGATGATGATGTGAATATGCACCATGAGAACGGAAATGGAAATGTATGGAGATGACGGAATGGTAGTTGCAATAAATAGTAGGTGAGATGGGAAATGAATAATAGATTGGCGGTGAAAGTGAGGATGGAGTGAGGGGTGGAGATGAATTTTGACAATACACAATCTGTAGAGAAAATCAGAAGATAATCTCTATAGAAAGTCAGATGGGTGGATGAAGGTACACTAGTATAGTTACACAGCTGAAAACACAGTGGAGGGGAGAGGTGAGGGCGTTGATCAGGTGGTGGGAGAACGGGGAGGCACGTGGTGGGCGGAGCCAGAGGCAGGCTTGTAGTAGGTATGTAGGATGAGTCTTGGAAGAGGTGGAGTTTCTCGCTGGGCATGAGCCGATACGTGAATAGACGGGTTGAGTGGCGCGATGGTGGATGTTTAATCCGAACCAAATGTGGAGGCACACTGAGGGGTGGACAAATGTCGCCACAGGCAGATGCAAAGCTGGTGGGTGGCAGATGTGGCAGAGGGCAATGTCGTGGCAGATGCAGAGAGTGAATGGCAGACGCTGGAGAGGGCCACCAGCAGATGAACAGGTGTCATAACAGGTGCCTGAACAGGTGTCGGAACAGTGAAGACAGGTGCTGAGGGCAGCGACGTCGATTGTCGCGGCCTGTGTGGGGTTGTGGTCGATGTAGAGAACGGCACTGGTGAGGGGATTGGGATACCTGTAGGCAGAGCCGGTATAACGCCACGGGAGAGGGCGAGAGGGTGAGGCCATTAGAGGCGGTGCATCTAGTAGTTGTTGGTCGCACTAAAACACTGTAGAGGCGATGAGAAATGATGGACCAATCACCGCTGCTACCAAAAATGTAACACCCCTCTCTTGATGGTTGAAGGAAAGTCCTGGAGTAGCTATTTACAGCCTTTAATTGTGGAGCACAGAAATATAGGTGTTACCTCCCTGATATCGGCCCTCGACTGACTAGAGTCGAGACATATGGAGTTGATTGGCTAGGCTAGCCTGGGAAGCACTGCTTACGCTGCAATTCTGAATACAGTGGGGGGGGCATATAGTGGGGGCGTACACAGTGAGGGAGGCATATATACATATACATATAAGGGGAATGGTGCACACACACACACACACACAATATACAAGTATGATGAGTACACTGTTACCCTGCTGAAAGTACATGGCTTGTGCTTTGTGTATTTGAGGCACTGAGAAGCACACA
>JAGKTI010040591.1:0-10378 GCA_018397915.1 Birgus latro
ATTGAGAATAAGCTTGATTTAATATGCGATATACAGTATTTCTTAATGTCACGTTTACTCCCAGATATTTAACTTAGCTTGGAAAGTGCCCTAGTGGTAAATGGATGAAGGCTGCATATGGCATGAGAAATGCGGAAGGGGAAGAATACTCGAGTTTGGGGAGGCAATGGACATGATTGTGTGCAATACACATTTTAGAAAAAGAGTGAGTAGATTGATTACATATGAGTCTGGGGGAAATAGCAGTCAGTTAGATTATTTTCTGGTCAGGAGGGTTGATAGGAGGTTGGTGAGGGATGTTAAAGTTATAGGAAGCGAGGAGTGTGTGCAGCAGCACAAACTATTGATCCGTGACATGGTGCTTAAAGAACGGGTGATGAAAAAGAGGACATATGTACCTAGGAGGAAAATATGGAAGCTGAAAAACCAAGCAGTAAGGGATGCCTTCTATAGTGAGATGAGGAGAGTGGTGGCTGAACAAGGAACCATAGACAGAAGCGTTAATGAACAGTACAGAGCCCTCAAGACTAGCCTCCTGAGAGTTACTGATGCAGTGTGTGGATGGACAAGAGGCCCATCAAGACATAAAGTAACTTGGTGTGGGATAAGGGTGTAGAAATTGCAGTTAAGGAGAAAAAAAGGCTTTTCCGGAAGTGGAAGAAGGGTGGTAACAAGGAGGAATACTTACCTGCCAAGCTTAGGGCTAGAAGAGAGGTATACAGTGCAAAGTCTGAGTCACAGAGACTTTTACTTGATAACCTAAATCATGGGGAAAGGAAAAATATGATATTTAGGGTGGCAAATCAGATGAAGAGGGATAATTGGGATATTGTAGGTGAGCAGTGTGTGAAGAATGATGAAGGAAGGGTAGTGGTGAACAGTGGAGATATTAAAGATGCGTGGAGAGAGCATTATAGCTGGTTGCTGAATGAGGAGTTTGACTGGGACAGAGAAGGTTTGGAGCCAACAGATCCAGTGTTTGACCCTTGGCCTTTGATTGACACTGCTCCTGTGAGTGAGGGAATAGGCAGGATCCGGGTGGGGAAGGCAGCAGGTGTATCTGGGTTGACTGCTGAAATGTTGAAGGCCTCAGGAGATATTGGGGTGTGGTTAGTCACTGACCTGATAAATATGATTGTATACAAGTGTGTTGTCCCAGATGATAGGCTGAAGAGTGTAATTGTAAATGGGTACAAAGGGAAGGGTGATGCCCTGGAAAGAGGAAATTATAGAGGTATAAAGCTCTTAGATCAGATAATGAAAGTAATGGAGAGAGTTCTAGAGGGTATAATTAGAGAAAGAGTGAATATTGATGAGATGCAGTTTGGGTTTATGCCAGGCAGGGGGACCGCTGATTCCATATTCATTGTTCGACAGCCTCAGCAAAAGTATATTGGAAAGAAAAGGGAACTGTATTTTGTTTTTGTTGATTTGGAAAAGGCCTTTGACAGAGTCCCTAGAGAGGTGGTGAAGTGGGCAATGAGAAAGCTTGGGTTGGAAGAGATGGCTGGTTAGGGTGGTTATGGCCATGTATGTGGTTGCTCGCACCCAGGTAAGAGTGAATGGAGATTTGAGTGATAAGTTTTCCGTGAATGTTGGTGTGCATCAGGGGTCAGTTTTGAGTCCCTTGTTGTTTATCATGGTACTTGAATCCCTCTCACGTGACTTCAGAGATGGACTCCCGTAGGAGATGTTGTATGCTGATGATTTGGTGTTGATTGCAGAGAATGAAAGGGAGGCAGAGGAAAGATTTAGGAAGTGGAGAGATGGTATGGGGCACAAGGGCTTAAGGGTAAATGCAGATAAAACAAAAGTGATGATATCTAAGGTTGGTGGCGGTATTGTCAAAGAAGAGGGAGAGTGGCCATGTGCAATTTGCCACAAGGGAGTGGGAAGTAATTTCATCTTGTACAGTGTTTGTAATAAATGGGTGCACAAGAGATGTACTGGTGTTAGAGGTAGACTGCGAGATAATGCTGATTTTATATGTGCGGCGTGTCGGGAAGAGCAGGTGGAGATTGTTAAACGTGAAAGGATTGAACTTGCTGGTGAGTCTCTTGAGTGTGTGGAAGAGTTTTGTTATTTGGGAGACATGTTATGTGCTGGAGGTGGGGCTGGAGCTAGCTCGGTTGCTAGGGTGAGAAGTGGTTGGAAGAATTTCAGGGAGATGTTACCTCTTCTGACATTGAGAGGACTCTCCCTATGTGCTAAGGGGTCTTTGTATCCAGCATGTGTTAGGAGTGTGATGCTGTATGGTAGTGAGACCTGGGCAGTAATGGAAGAGGATATTTGCAGGCTCAAACATACAGAAATGACAATGATTAGGTGGATGTGCAGTGCGTCCCTGCGTGCAAGGCCGGGGGGGGGGGGGGGGGGGGTTTATGATCGAAGAGTTGAGAGGTAGGATGGAACTGGAGTGTATTGGTGTTGTGATGAGGAGAGGTAGACTGAGATGGTTTGGGCATGTGGAGAGGATGGGGGATGATAATTGGGTGCAGAGGGTGAGAAGTGTTAATATTGGGGGAGGGGTTGTGAGGGGTAGACCAAGAAAGTCATGGGACAAGGTCATTAAGTGTGACCTCAGGGTTAAGGGACTGAACAGGGAGGCTGCCTTAGATCGAGCAGCATGGAGAGCTGCCATTAGGTGACCAAGGCCGACGTGTGCAAGCATGTTAGAGCCTTCAAAAACAAAACGAAGGCTGCATCTTAATTGATCGAGTTCTACAAATATCTCTTAAGCTGCATAAGATCACCTGGAGAGAGCAGGAATATGTTATAATGCAAAAGAGGTTTCCATATTGAAGGGGGTTAGTGTATTTTGTTCACAGCATTAAAGTGTTGTGAATACTATTGTTTTATGTGGTAGGAGGCATATACTGTAAGAGGTATATGTTGTTGATTAACCTCAGTCTTTCTGGCTGAGCAGACCCATCAATGGCCGGCAAGCAACCACCCTTTTAGAATTGTCCTTTGCAGTTAACCTATGTTCCCTTGCGATTGACAGTGCCTTACCTCAGTGAGGTTTGGGGAAGAGTGTGGAGGTTTGGCTCCTGGATGGATACCACATTTGTATGTCTCCACCCATTTAACAGGGGCACCATAGTTAGTTGCACATCATCCCCCATATTTGGTTATGTAGTTACCACCCAGCATCATAAATGGATTCCTGGGTTACAGGAAACCATTAGGTTTGCCACTCAGTGTAGAACCACCTGAAGTGGAAAGGAGAGGATAAAATGTGAGAGGAAGGAAAGGGAGAAGTTGGAAAGGAGGAGGGCAGACACAGAAAAAGAATGATAAAGGCAAACGACGATGTAGGCAGCACTAAATCAAGTGAGTGGATGATGGTCACCACCACCTACCATAAAAAAGTTGTGTGTTAGATTTGTCACCACCACCTACCATAAAAAAGTTGTGTGTTAGATGTGTCACCACCACCTACCATAAAAAAGTTGTGTGTTAGATGTGTCACCACCACCTACCATAAAAAAGTTGTGTGTTAGATGCATGTGCTCCTATCCCCATAGCTAGAGAAGTATCCACTCAAAGTCATCTGAAGATAATCAACAAAAAATTCTTATGAGTCTTCCCAGGGCACTTGAATTCTTCCACAGCTGAACAGCATTGTCATACATTGGTCAGAATAAAAAGTTCATGTGTAAACAATCATTGTTTTAAGTGAGGTGTGTGCTCTAAAGTACAGTAATCCGAATGGCAGGGGACTGAGGGTCTTTCGGACTATTGTTTTTTTCAGACAATTGGGAAGGACTTTTGAAAACATTAGAAATATGTACATGATCATTAAATAAACACTTAAAATGTTATGGGTTATTGTTTTAGACACTGGAAATGCATAGAAATGTGACTGAACAGTTGCAGGCAGGTACATCCAAGTCCAGGAGCAAGTCCAAGCCAGATAAATCCTTAGATAAAGCCCAGAAAAATTGAAAAAAAAAAAAAAGGGGAAAAACTTTGCCTTGAAGAATTCGGAGTATTAAGATATTTGGGTTGTGGACTTTATCTGTATAATGGATTTTTCCCACTCCATAGTTTGCACTGAGAAGTGGGTGGGATGCACTGATTATCCAGAGGGTTCTTAGAAAAAGTGTTGTCATGGCAGTGCAGTCTGTTTCAGGCAAACTGTTTCAGGAAAACTATTGTATTACAGATTTTTCCCATGCCACACAGTGCAATGTTTGCTGTTAAACTGCTGTGGAGTAGGACTGCACAGTTTTGCTGTGCTTGTTCCCAGCACCTGGCACCTTAATTGGAGAAACTGGCAGATCGGGTATAGAGGTAGCAATGGAGATTTAACTGGGACTTTATCTGTAATTTACTGTGGAATTAATTGTAAGAAAGGACATTTAAAAGGTATCCTATAATGAGGACTTGCTGCACTGCATTGTTCAGCAATTTAGTAGGCTAACTTCTCCACATAAAAGAGACATTTGTTTTGTAGAGAACACTGTCTTTTGTTTTGCTGTGGTCTTGAGTAGTGATTGTGTTATGCTGTTTTGTGCACATGTGACCCCATCAATCAGGTGCCACATTTTTTCCTTAAATGCTTTTGCTGCTTTGGATGCATTTGAGTGTTTTATTCAGGCTAATTTCAGATTATTTTATTAAAGTAAGGTAGACTATGAACATTCCAGAGGTTGCCGAAGACAGCATTGTACCTGTTACCTAAAAATTTCTTTCAGCTGAACAAAATCATCAGGAGGTAGTAAAAATAAGCTAAAAGAAATACAGTATATCATTGGACTTACAGGGTTAATATATTGACTGATAGATAGAGACTGCAAACAAGATGAAAAGTTGGTCAGAGAAGAATCGATCTCCATTTTTTCCAGTTGTAGTTGTAGCAGATATAATACTGTACTGTACTGAAAATGACATGTTTCATAATCGTTATGGGAGCTTTGGAGCAGCCCACTTCATGGCAAGTAGTTGTACACTTTTATTATTTGCAAATGTCATAACATATTTATTTGTTTATTTTTTTTTAAGTAATAAATTACTGTATTTTGTTTGGGGCTGCTTTACTGAAAATGAGTTATTTAAATAAATTTATATCATATACTGCTACCAGGGGTGTATGGCAGTCTCCTGCCCTTACATGTTCCAGACTACAGTAGCCTAGCCTCAAACCCTGCCTCATAGGGGGTTTTATGGGACTGACTGTTGCCATTACTCTACAAAACAGTGAAACACACCTGTGTCACCCTTTGTATGAAAGTATAGTAGATATATATATATATTATAGCTTCATACATGAAGTGTTTAGAGTCAGAAGTGTCATCTCAACAAAATTATTACAATATTTGAGAAAATTGAGTTTTTGTAGCAGGTTATCATACTTCTTTTTTTTCTTTTTTTTCCAATTAGAAAAATATGCAACAAGCATCAGTGTCACTGCTTTGAGGACTTCCTGTGTAGCCTAAATGAGAATGGATAGACCAGTACTAGACTATAGACAGACTCTTGACCTGCTAGTGAGTTGGCCTTATGGTTCTAACTGCATTGTATTATTCAGTGTAAAGTGTTGGTTACTGCTGCTAGAAATGCATTTGTTGTAAGATGTGAATTTAGAAGGCTAAACATATTAACATCACTGCCTTTTACATAACCTATGATAGAGTACAGAAAATTACCACATATTCATAAGGTAGTTGAGTTATTGCACTATATAATATCCACTGAAAATGTTGTTTCTTTGTTTTTAGAAATGTACGTAAGTGGAAATGTGACTGTTCTGAAGGCAAGAAAAATTCTCATCGCCATTTCTTAAATAATTTGAAACAGAATATTGTACTATAAGAAGTGTATATATAATATCATGTAAATTGTGGGTGGTTGTTTTTATACATATTTTTAAAGTAAAGAATGTGACTGTTTGGATGATAATAGAGTTGTCATCACTTCTTCCCACATATGTCGAGAATGAACACTAAATACACTTATGTAAGATAAATATGTTGCAGCACTAATCAGAAAGTGCAGTATGTAATTTCTTGGCCATGGAACTTACTAACACTGTAACATTGCATGCTAGGTAATCAAGGTGCCATAGCTTTTAAGGTGCTCTCAGTTCTTTCTGTATCTCTGTATCCTTTGTAAATTCGTTGTATTGCATTCTGTAATTCTGTTTCCTTCAGTGCTTAATACTCCTTCCTCCTCCCCTCTTTTTCTTCAGATTGATTCTTCTTTCCCCTGTTTTCCTATATCTGCTCTCTCTCCTGTTCTGCCATCTCTAATAATCTCCTCTCTCCACCCATCTTGCCTGGTCTTGGCTCTCCTCATCTCATCTCTCCTCTCCTTTCCTTTCTTTATCTTTTCTCATGTCTTCCTTCTTTCCTTGTACTGTCATCTTCTATTCCTAATCTTTTGGAGTCAGAGCACTTCCCTCAGTTGAATAAAATCATCTGGTTGTGTTCAGAAAGAAAACATCTTAAAATGTCCCAGTTATTGCCATGGTATGTGTTTCTAAAAGTAATACTGTATTATGAATTTTCAGAGAAGCATTTTATAATTGTCAAATGTTTGTTAACTGCACTTTTATATTCCTCTGATGCCTCTTTAAAAGTATGGCCTTAGTGTCCTCAAGTGTACACTGATATTGCTAACTAACACCTATTTCATGTTGATGCTTTGTAGGAAAATGGCCAAGTTTATGATAATTTAAGTCTTTGAGAGTAGTTTATATAAGTTGGTTTGACTAGTAACCACAGCTGTGTGTGTACGTACATACAGAAAAGTGAAAGGTATACCCAGTGAACTTTTAACCCCTTCTTTGTGAGATGTCTCCCCTAAGATTATTGAAGCTGTCAGGTGACTGCAAGAATATGGTGAAAAAGACATCATTGTTTTTAATCCCTTCATTGTGAGAGATATCCCCTGAAAAGAATAAAACTGTCAATTACCTTGACAGAATTTTTAAAAGTGTCATCATACAGAAAAAGTTACTGGATACTGTTTATAAACCCTTCACTGCGGGAGGAGTATCTAATTCTTGAATAAAATCATGCAGCAGTTGCAGGAATGAAATGAAGACATCATTTTATTGAAAGAGTTAAGATACTAACAAAATTTGTCATTTCCTGAATTTTCCTTTTTTGAATATAGGTATTCTTTGAACCGTTCTTTAAGAAGTAGCTTCCCAATCCTAACACTTGATAATTACCCATGTCAGTAATGCATGTCCTCTTCCCTCCCCCCTCCAAATGTTGGAAGGTATTTGTAATTTGTTAATTCATTATGTTAAGTATAGTTATTAGATGAAACTTAAGTCTTCCTTTTCAAGTTATAAAATAAAACATTAATCTCCCTTTTTCTGTTTTCTTTTCAGTTTTTGTATGTCTTCTTTAATGAAAATAGTATTGCAGCCTATACTATTATTGTACCCCTATTTCCTTTTTCTAGGTTCGTAGCGGTGGTGCAAGAATGAGGACCTTCAGCATTCTGGAGGAGGAAGAGGAGGAAGAGGAAGATATAAAAGAGGAGGAGAGACGAGGGGGTGAGGAGGAGGAGCGCGGACAGAGGTCAAGGTCAGGGTCACGCAGTGGGTCACGCAGTGGGTCACGGTCGGGTTCAAGGTCAGGGTCAAGAAGAGGGTCGAGGGCATCCAGTAGCTCGTCTTTGAAGGAGAAGTGCGTAAGGGACATGAAGCTTGACCTGAGCCTCCTGCATAGGTTGGAGTGTGTGCGACGAGGCTCAGGGTCACACCAGGGCTCTGTCGGGTCACATCAGGGCCCCCTTGTCACTCATGGGTCACACCAGGGCTCGCTACAGGGGTCTGCTGCGACCTCTCCCTCTGCTGATGAAGCCTCTCTACCTGAACCCCCCTTTCCCCCTTCCTCCAATATTGGGGTAGGGCGAGGGAGGGCCAAGAGTGCTGGGACATCCCCTGCCACCACCCCTCCTAGCAGCCTACCCGCCGTGCCTCCTCCTGGTCCACCTCCTCCTGGCCCAACTACACTACCACCCCCGGCACGAGCCACTCCGCAGTCCTCGGTATCATCATCACCCACGTCAGCAGCCTCCTCACCCACCTCGCCTGGCCCCCTTCCCGCCTCACCCAAGAGCCAGGGTGCCTTCTTTAACAACCACAAGTTCAAGACCCTGCCATCGCCCAACAGACGCCTTCACTCCGTCCGGTCCTCACCCCAGCTCATGCTCAACGAGATTTTCGAGGAAGGTGAGAGCGATGGTGAGGGTGGAGGAGGGGCCGGGCGGAATGGAGTGAGTGCAGTGGGAGGTGCTGTGGCCTCCCCAGTGGTGATGAGGCGACACTGGCTGGTTAGGTCACGCACTGCCTCCTGTAGCTCCTCTGATGCTTCTGATGATGACCAGGAGAGCAGGAAGCGGCGGCAGCAGCGCGCCCTCACTCGGCATCTGACTCGAGACTCTCAAGATGAACCCTCTGACCAGGACACTGCCCCTGTTGAAGAGAAGGTAGATGATGAAGCTAGCACAGAGGATGGTGGGGCTGGGGCTGGGGCCAACAGGGGTGGACGACCCCTTTCAGCTGCATGCGATGATGAGCATAAAGCAGCACCCATAAAGGAAGAGACTGGGAGCACAGAAAACATGCTGGACATTGATACCACGCTCAGGGAGAGTCGCTCACTCAACTGTATAGTGACTGCCAGTGGTGAGCCTCAGGATACCACACCCTGCAGTATCTCCCAGGCCTCCCTCCTTGACCACACTGTTCCCCTCGACCACCCAGCCCCAGGACCCACCACTGTCACAGTTTCCACTGATAATGTGACCACTATCTATATCGATAATCAACCCAGTGGCCAGGAGGATGGTGGTGGTGGTGGTGGTGGTGGAGGAGGTGGGCTGGGTGTGGATCGTGTGGTGATCAGGGTGACGGATGACAGTGGTGAGACAGTAAAGGAACCTGAGAGTCCTGAGGTTAGGGTGGCAGAGGGAGGCGTGAGGTGTGCTAGTGAGGTGGTAGTGGGTCTGGTAGATTCGCCTCGTACCCGGCCCGTGTCAGACTCTGGCCCACCTCGGCCAGCCCTGACCCCAGCCATCACCAAGTCTGCTTCACATGTAGAGTCCCTGGCTGGATGTGTGGAACGGCCAGGTGCCAAGATGCCGCTGCGGACTAGTGCCACCAATGGGTCCCTGGGGGCAGGGCGGGGCCAATACGTAATGGACATCAACCAAAACCCCGGCAGCCGCAAGAATCGCTCAGACAAGTCCAATGGGGTTCTGGCCATTCAAGGCACATCCAAATGTTGCAGTTTATCTTGAGGTCCCAGCCATGCTGGTTGAGCACAATTACTGGGAATACAGTAATGTATCCCCATTGGATGTGGGTGGACACTGTATCCTACCGACCAAAACAGTGTGCACATCAAGTGATAGTTGAAAATCTAAATACAGTTGCTCTCAAGAGTCCCTGGACATTGAGTCTTTGTCAGCACCGAAGGAGTATCTAGTGTTCAACTGAATTGCTAATTGGTCAGTTTGCCGTAGATGTTACCTGTGAATTATTGGTTATATAAATACTGTACTAGATGTTGCAGTATTTCAGTACATTAATGTCCATGCATAAAAAGTTGCATTCTGAATACGTGAAGAGTGTTGCCAAAAGACCTGACAATAATACTCCAGGGTTTCTTGAGTGGAAATGTACAAGCACTGTTCCCATGCCGCCAAAATGTGTGTGTATGATAACATGGCAGTGACCAAAAAATTAAAAAAATAATTTAAAAAAAAAATTATAACCTGTGTGTGCCGTATGCCTGTAGTACCAAAATGTGTGTGCATGTTCAGTGGCCATATTACCAAAATATTACATTGTGGCCATATCACCATAATCTGTGCATATTATGGCCATACTACCAAAATCTTTGTGCATATTATGGCCATATATGGTAACTAAATATGTGTGCCTGTCATGGCCACATTACCTGATTCTGTGTGCATTTTATGGCAGTATTTACAAAATTTTATGTGCATTGTGGCATTGTGATTGAAAAAAAAATTTGCGTGCAATTTGGCAGTATCTCCAAATCTGTGTGCATCTTAATAGCTGTAGTACCAAATTCCATGTGCACATATGGCCATACCACCAAAATCCGTGCATTGCGTCTGACTGCGATTAATAAGCAACAGTTAGTCCCCTGGTAAACTGGGACTTCAACAGACCACAACTAGTTCTCTGTTTGTAAATATGGTTATTTTAAGTTGGTGATGCGTTTATTCACTCTGGCCGGCTCCAGGAGTGAGCGTATCACCACTTGTTGACTGCTTTCCTTCCTGCTGCCCTCACCCTCTGCACATTTTCTTACTTTCCCTCATTCAACTTTAAATAAATACTCCCTTCCTCCCTCACCTTCACATACTCCCTTCCTCCCTCACC
>JAGKTI010040592.1:0-10377 GCA_018397915.1 Birgus latro
TGTTTTTGTTGTTATTATTATTATTATTATTATTATTATTATTATTAATGTACTGCTCTCTCTCTCTTTCTCTCTCTCTCTCTCTTTCTTTCTCTGGGTGACTACACTGAGCGGCATGCCAAATGATTGTTTATAACCACGGAAACAATTTGCTACACACGATAGCAGCCACATAACCAGATGGCGCCCGGTGATCTAGTGGGCTAAGACGCACCAGCCGGACTGTGCTTGTAAGGGTTTTCATGTGAGGGATGGTTGGGTTTATCGCTCAAGTAATGCCACTCATAGGTTGCGAGGCTGGTCACCCTCATCTTAGATATCGGGACTTAGTAGCCGAGTCCTAGGCCCCTCCGTTCCTGTTTATATGAGGCAAAATTGGATTCGTTGATGAATAGATTATTATTTATATTATTATTATCATTATTATTATTACTGTTATTATTATTATCATCATATTATCCTCATCCTCGCTACCACGGCTCTTATCGTCATTATTGGTATTTATTATGGTTATTTTTGTTATTATTATTATTATTATTATTATTATTATTGTTATTATTATTATTATTATTACAGTTGTTGTTGTTGTAGTTGCTATTATTATCAGTGGGTAATATTTTAATTTGCGCCAAACGAATATAACTACTGGTGGAAAAATGAGAAAATGAATAGGAACTGCGAGCTGGAAAAACAGGCCGTGAAAAATGAGCAGTGAGGCTGAACTAAATTATAAATGAACAGAAATGGGAGGTGAGAGAGGAATGTGTCAGAATGAAAAAAAAAAAAATATTAGCGTTAAATAATTCAGAGTGCAAATTTCAGCGTGGCCTCTTCACTACGATGACGTGGTTTTTCACTTCAGTCAGGCTAACACCAGGATTTTTTTTGTGTCCATGTTTTAGAGGCTGTTACTAGTGAAGGGGTTAATGAAGGTTATATCCAACCCCTTAAATACGGCTAGTCCCCTCTACTAGGATTAAACTCCTCTGGAAACAACAGTAATTGAAATAATAATAATAATAATGATGATGATGATGATGATGACAAAGATATTAATAATAATAACGATAAAAATAACAATGATAACAATAATCGTCATCATCACTATCATCATCATCAAAGTAATAATAATAATAAAGTGAAATCGCCATCTTTATACCTGGAGAAACTTATAAAGGTGGGAATCATAGACAGGTATTGGGATAACTGCTGAGCTGAAAATGAGTCTTTATCCCGTCATTCAGGTGGAGGCATTTGCGTTTCATCTTCGCTACCACAGGAACGACTCTTCGAACTGGGCAAGCTAGAGAGACAGAGACAGACAGACAGACAAAGGAACAGTCAGACAGACGCTATAAACAAAATAAAATTGTCTGGTAACCGCGTAAATATGATACAAACGACGATATCGACTTGTTTTTAAACCTGAATTTATGAATAATGTAAGTAAAATTGCAAGGCACAAATGCAGACACCATAGACAAAGATGACTACCGTACCTCCAGTATGTTAACCCTTTTGCTGCGAGAGGCATTTCTAAGGCTGCATCAAAGTGCCTGAAGCTAGCAAGAATAAATACAGAAAGACATCACAAGCTGGAGTTAATGCGTAGCTTTTATTCTCTGGGGTATGCGATATCTGTTCTGGGTTGAATAAATGAATGAAATAAGTGAGTAAATGAAATTAATAGGCCTCATCATCGTGAATGAATCCAGGCCTAATGAAATTAAATTCTAACCCTGTTTACCATAGATATTAGCATTCCCAAACGCGTGCGACTCACTCCTAACTAAACAAGTGGTGCCAGGCACAACAAACCTCGCCCGACAGCAGTTATTTCAACCGTTTTCAAGTTATAGCCCTCTGAAAATTCGTAATCTTGCGTTTGACCTTTCAAAGTCACTCATGGCCAAAGGTCATAGTGCCAAATGAAAACCCATATAGGCCTTCCCATATGTTGATAATAGTAAATATCTCTCTATCTTCTACCAGTTTCGAGTTATAACCCCCTGAATATCCATGACCTTTCAAGGTCACTTAGGTCAAAGGGACTTCCTATGTGTTGATAATAGTAAATCTCTATCTGCAACCGATTTCGAGTTATAACCCCCTGAATATCAGTGACTTAGAGTTTGACCTTTCAAGGTCACTCAGAGTCAAAGGTCTTTGTGCCAAATGAAAGCCTATATGGGAGTTCCTGTATGCTGATAACAGTAAATATGTCTGTCTTCAACCGGTTTCAAGTTAGCCAAAAACCGTAACCTTGATTTTTACCATTCAGGTCCACTCGATTACCGCCAAAATTTAATCACATCCTTTGCGACCAGTGCCCACTCATCCTGAAAGTTTCATGTAATTTCATTCAGCCGTTTTTCCGTAACGTTGCTGACAAACAAAGAAACTCGACCAAAAACAATACCTCGCCGGACTCCGTTCCGGGTGAGGTAATGAAATCGTGTGGTGAGAGCTGGAATAAAATGCAAAAGTTGTCCTGATAATGAAAGGGTTAATGGTACAAGTATCAACAAAATCTCAGATTTCTGTGATTCACTTTCATCTTAATAAAACCGTCAGACGTTAGGGTAAATATAATGATAGAGGGGGTTAGTTTACCAAAATGTCATTGATTATTCGAGGCATTTTCAAACCGATGCAGAGAAAACTGTGACCGACAGTGAACATGCCAGTGACAGACGAAAAATATGACTGAAAGCAAATAATAATATTAATATAATGATGATGATGATAATGATGATAATACTAAAAATAAAATAATAATTATGTGGCGGGGGGGGACATAATCTGGCCGCACTATGGGGTGGTGCTACTACTCTGCGGCCAGACTGTGTTAGGAAGAATTCCGCCACCGTATTCCCTGCGTGTCTTAAAAGGCGACTAGAAGGGGCGGGGTGAGGGGACTAGGAACCCCCTCCTCTGTTTTTTAGTTCCTAAAAAGAGACAGGCCAGAGAAAGGGATGGGGGATCTAGTTATCCCCGTACCCTGAAGGTTGGGTCTATGAATGTACGTTGTTGTCGTACGATTGAGGCTAAAAGGGAGGAGACTGGGAGAATGTTTGTGAGAAGAAAGTTGGATGTGTTAGCTCTGAGTGAAACAAAGATGAAAAGCAAAGGGGAGTCTACTTTAGAAAGTGTGAATGGAAGATTGTCAGGTGTGTATAGAGGAAGGGCAAGAGAAGGTGTGGCCTTGTTAGTGAGCCCGGAAGTACAGCAGTGTGTGATTGAATGGAAAGAGGTGTCATCGACACTGATGTGGGTGAAAGCGAAATTTGAACGTGAGTTGTGGGTATTTGTGAGTGCATATGGGCCTGGTAGTGAAAGGGATGAAGAAGAGAAGGAGTCTTTCTGGAATGATGTTGATGAGTGTTTGCAGCGCTTTGGAGCGAATGTGAATGTGGTAATGATGGGGATCTGAATGCTAGAGTGGGAAATGTAGCAGTTGAAGGTGTAGTTGGTATGCATGGTGTGCCTGGAAGAAATGAAAATGGGGAACGAATGATAGGTGTGTGTGTTGAGCGAGAGATGGTGATTGGGAATACCTTGTTTGAGAAGAAAGATATTTATAAGTATACATGGGTGAGACAGGAGGGTAGAAGGGTTGTTGACAGAGCATTGATGGACTATGTGGTTGTTTCCAGGAATTTAATAGGAAGATTGTTGGATGTGAGAGTTTTGAGAGGGGAGGGTGGAGGTATGTCTGACCACTACCTGGTGGAGGGAAAGTTGAGAGTAGGTAAGAGATGGGTGAGAGCTAGGAGAGTTAGGTGTGGCAAGGAGGTTTTGAAAGTGAGTGAGTTAGATAAAAGAGAGAAAATGATAGAGTATCAGGAGAAATTGAGAGATCAATGGTGCGCAGTGAAAAATCAGGAGAGTGGCAGTGTGGAGGAGGAATGGCAGTTGTTTAAGAGTGCTGTGGTGGGGCATGCAGAAGAGGTGTGTGGTGTGAGACGAGTGGGTGGTGGTGTAAGAAAGGGAAGTGAATGGTGGTGCGAGGAAGTAAGTATGGCTGTGGGTGAGAAGAGACATTCATATGAAGTGTGGTTGCAGAGGAAGGATGAGGTGTCATATGAGAGGTATAAGGAAAAGAGGAATAGGGCGAGAAGGGTTGTGCGTGGTGCTAAAGTGGCAGCAGATGAGAGGTGGGGTAGGCGGATGACTGAGAATTTTCAGGAGAATAAGAAAATGTTTTGGAAGGAGGTGAAATGGGTGCGAAAGGGAGAGTCTGGGAAGGAGGAGCGGGTGAAAGCAGAGGATGGAAGGATGTTAACTGAGATGGATGCAGTAAGGTAGAGATGGGCGGAGTACTTTGAAAGATTGTTGAATGTAGAGGAGGAAAGGGAGGCTGAGATTGTGGCAGATGGAAGGGTGCAAGGAATAGATGTGTTGGGAGAGTTGAATGAATCCTTGATCACGATGGAGGAAGTGCAAGAGGCAGTAAAGCAGATGAAAACAGGGAAAGCTGCAGTTATGGATGGGTGTGCTGTGGAATGCCTGAAATGTGGTGGAGTGACTATTGTTGACTGGTTAGTAAGATTGTTGAATGTGTGCTTTGTGCAAGGTATGGTGCCAGTTGACTGGGCAAGTGCTTGTGTGGTCCCATTGTATAAAGGTAAGGGTGATAAGTATGAATGTACTAGCTTTAGAGGTATAAGTCTGTTGAGTGTGGTAGGTAAGGTGTATGGTAGAGTGTTAATTAAGAGAGTTAGAGAGGGTACAGAGGGAGTGATTGGTGATGAGCAGTGTGGCTTTAGGAGAGGGAGGGGATGTGTGGATCAGGTGTTTGCTGTGAGACAGGTGTGTGAAAAGTATTTAGCAAAAGGTAAGGATGTGTTTTGGGCATTCATGGATTTAGAGAATGCATATGATAGAATTGATAGGGAGGCTTTGTGGAATGTTTTAAGATTGAATGGGCTTGATGGCAGGTTACTAAAAGGAGTGAAAAGTTTTTATGTAAAAAGTAGAGCGTGTGTAAGAGTGGGAAATACTGTGAGTGATTGGTTTCCCGTGAGAGTGGGGCTGCGGCAGGGATGTGTGATGTCTCCTTGGTTGTTTAATATTAATATGGATGGTGTTGTAAGGGAGGTGAATGCAAGAGTGTTAGATGGAGGACTGAGTCTGGTGAATGATGGTTGAGAGTGGAATCTGAAGCAGCTGCTGTTTGCGGATGATTCTGCACTGGTGGCTGATTCAGAGGAGAGATTGAGACAGTTGGTAGAGGAGTTTGGAAGGGTGTGTGAAAGGAGGAAACTGAAAATAAATGAGAATAAGAGTAGTGATGAAGTGTACGAGGTTGATAGATGGTAGGAGGATGAATATAGTTTTGAATGATGAGTTGCTTGATGAGGTTGAGTGTTTTAAGTATTTAAGGTCACATTTTGCTGCGGATGGAAGAATAGATGTAGAAGTGAGGTTTAGAATGAATGAAGTTGGAAAGGCGCTGGGAGGAATGAAAAAAGTGTTTGGATGTCGTTCACTCAGAATGGATGTAAAGAGAAGGGTGTATAAGGGTGTTGTGGTACCGACTGCATTATATGGGGCTGAAACATGGAATATGGGTGTAGCAGAGAGGAAAAGTTTGAATGTAATGGAGATAGGTGTCTGAGGAGTATGTGTGGAGTGACGCGTATGGATCGACTGAGGAATGATGAAGTGCGAAGGAGAACTGGAATTGTTCGGGAGATGGCTGATCGAGTTGAACAGAGGGTGTTGCGATGGTTTGGGCATATGGAGAGAATGGATAATGAGCGATTGGTGAAAAAGATAACTAGATCTGATGTGAGAGGTGTAAGGCTGAGAGGAAGACCACGAATAGGATGGATGGACAGTGTGAAGAGAGCGTTGGATGCGAGAGCGTTGTCTGTTGACCAAGGAAGAGTGGCTGTGCGTGATAGAAATGAATGGAGAGAAATTGTGAATGAATAAATGATGACGCAGCCCTGAAGGGATATTCTCCTGCATTTTGTCTGATCAGCTGATCAGGTCAGGTGCAGGTAAGGGGCTGGATCCATTATGATGTGGCAGGGGTAAACCAGCTTTGCTGTCGGGCCCTGCTGCGGATGTCACTGACTGCACTGCGTAGTTGACCCTCGTGCGGTGTGGTGCGGTGAGGATCTGTCCCTTCTCCCCTTTGGGGCTAAGATGCGAGTGAATGTGTATGAGTGGATGAGTAAATTGGTAGTGTGTTGACCTTTCTCGACTACCTCCCTTTTCTTGGGGGAAGCAGCCTAGGTATATAGATAGATAGATAGAGTATTACAGAATTCATAATTACTCAAAATAAAAATAAAATTCATCCCTTCATCCCGAGTAAGCTATGTAATTTTCATTTTACATGTGATGCTACAAGACGATTCTGTTATCTCCATCCCTCCGATGATGCATCTTGTATTCTGTTCGTATTATCCCCCGACGAATTCGTTCACCTAAGTTTTTTTTTTTAATTGGAGTTAATACAGCCTCCGCCGACCCATTCAGTAAAATAAATACTTCTTAAGTTGAATGAGGTCGCCTTCGAGCAGGAAGAGTGAACTGTTGAAATACGTGATAGGTCAGAAAGGTTTAAGAGCATCCTACTATTGAATCAGTTAGCATAGGCTGTAAGTAACCCCGCTACTTCGAAATGTCTCCTTTGAGCTGAGCATCATCGTCTGGAGATGGTATGTATCAGTGTGGTTAGACATGCAGGGATGAAGCCGAAGTACCCATTAGCCTTAACAAGTAAAATCCTTCGCAACTTTCAAACACGGAAGTATTTCATTTTATTGTTAAGCACCCAGCCTTAATTCGCATGTTTTTCATTACCTAAATCATCTTTCAATTGGCTAAGCCATAAAGCTAATACGATAAGACATAGTCGACAAAACCCCAATACCTCCATATTCTTGTTCTTTCGTAGACCCCACTACCTCTAAAATGGCAAAACCGATCACCTTGTTATTTTCACACAGGGGTTTGATTCTCGACTGGGTCGGAAGGATGATCTATATTGCCCGAAAAAGGTCAAAAGGAATAGGTCACTAATAGGTCAACTTTTACAGTTTTATTCCAATTTATACAAAACTTAGTACAAGAGTAAAGAATGACCAACGGGTGTGTTGTTCCAATTTTTAATACAATCGACCAAAATTCATGGTCACAGGCCGCTGTAAAATTTTTGAGCCTTTAAATATTATTTTCTTTAATTCACTCTAGATTAGATTTGATGGAACGATATTGGGTCAGTCACAGAATCAGTTATTCAGTGTTGTGTACAGTAGGACGAAGGTCAGTTCAGTGGGCAAGGTCAACTTAAACGTTTTTTATTTTTAAAACCAGACTTAGTGGAGGGATTCAGGGTCATGAAAAGTTGAAGTATGTCGTTTGAGATCAACCGGTGAAAGGTCACGGTCACTGAACTAGGTCAAATGTTTGAGTATAGACCGAACACAAGGAGATGGGCGTTGTGCTCTGCCAGTGCTTCTTGTTACTTTCTCTAGAAATTTTATCGAGCTCAAGATAGACCGTTGTAATTGACAAATCCTTCGGAGCCTTTACACATAGATTTTTTTAAATCAGTAAAACAGGTATTCAAAAAATATTAAAATATATGAAGATAGTGGGCTTGCTTTGCCCCCCAAACCATTGGAATACGATCAAGGCAGTAAAACTGTATGTAACCCACCCCTAGATCTTTTTTCTGTTTCGTCAGTACGCGCTATTGTGACGCAAAAGCGCACCCTAGAAGTGTTATGATACTGGTATAACTATTGGCCAACCATGCAGTACACAAAGTATATGAGAGGATGGATGGGATTACATGTAGTTATAATGCCTTGATTATGGTCTGATAGTTTTGGGTGCACTGCCGTCCCTATACCTTTATACATTTTATTGAAAATTATTTTTTTAACACTTGTAAAATAAGAAGTCGTCGTGGTGACGAGTTTTGTAGTGAACTGGAATCATTACTAGGATACATAAGTGCAGAAAGAATGATGATGATGATAGTTATGCAGTGAACGTAGAAACGAATGTGGAGAATGCTCATATGAAACATTGGACTCAAAATTATATATGCATGTCAGTGATAAATAGCTGTAAATATAAATCTGTCGAGGTGCAGGGCTGAAGTAAAATATGCGAGGAAGAGAGCGATGTCAAGGTGGTAAATTTATCTGTGTGACTGCCTGTCTATTCCCCAGACTATATTTCCATACGTATTTTATAAAGAGGTCTTCATAAACTTCATCAGCTGCACGGCGTTCCTTCAGGAATAGAATCACTTTCTGCTAGGCACCAGTTTTCCCTTATAATACGAACCACAGTAAGTGTGCATCCAAGCCTTCAGTTAGGCTCCTGAGTAAACAGGGAGTAGGGGCGAGGGGGAAACAAACCTTTTCCAAAAGTCTGACCAGTTCGAGAATCGAACTGGTTCTTCCAGTTTCAAGTTCAGCGTGGTTATCCACACTGTAACTGCTGTCAGTGTTTTATTATGAGGCTGGGTCAACTATAACCTCCTAGGACCTTTCTTTATTTAAACTGTCGTCCTTCACTCCATCCCACTCCACCTACTGACTTACTGAGCAAATAAGCTGTTCCTGGCACCACCTGGTAGGTGGTGGTGGAGCGGAAAGAGCAGGTAACATGGAACTGTTTCACACTTCGAGCATGTTCGGCATTTTCTTCCCTGACGCATATCAGAGGGAATCGTCAGTGGACAGTAAAGCTTGTCATGCCTTTTTCAGCTTGGGACTTGTAACCAGTTGAGGAAAATTAGAAAAGTGGCGAAATAAATATGTTTACTTTTATCCTTGGCTGTAACTTCAGGATTGATCCCTGGCTGATGCAAGTAAGAGTCTGTGGCTGTGAATTCCTGTACCGGGTATATAGTGTGATTCAAAATTGTACCAACAAACATTCAGGGTCGATAGATCCAGAAACGAGAGGTAAAATCACCTATATGCATTCTAATCCGGAAGTGCGTCGTTAATGAGATAAAGGCTATTTAACTAACACACAACATGAGGGTCAAGTCAGGGTTAATTAATTCTGACCGGCTGTCCGAGCACATCCCCCTCGCCTCCCAAACCCCATATCCTCTGTGAGTTGCCGAGGTATAGGAACTGTAAACATTCACTCTGTTTAATCTTGAAGCGGCTTTAGAGTCTTATTGATGCATGAGTTTTAGGTAAAGTCGAATGACGGATATCAGATTATGAAACGCTGACCTAGTGAGGAGGACGATAAGCTTTCACACAGTGTTATGTATTTCTTTAATTAAAGCATTACCAGACTACCTGCCCTCACGTTTAATATTCTCCTCCGTAATGGAGCGTACGGAGTTAAGAGTAACAGGAGAAATAATTTGTATTGGTGTAAATGGATGGCATTCGGAGCTTTGAATTTTGTGCAGACATCACGGCAGTATTGCGGTATTAACAGTATCTTTATTCAGGACAGGTAAATAACAAGTAGCTGTACTTTATATTAGTCACAACGGATCTTATTATGTGTATCTTATTGTGGAACAAAGTACTGATATAATTATCTTAAACTGAAATGGTACGGTGGTCTTCGGTAAGGGTGTAAAGTACCCGAAACCCACGTACCGAAACAATGGAGCGCGACCAAAGATGTAGCGAGAGAAGGAGGTGGGGGTGAGGGGAGGGGGGAAGGGAGTCATATCTTTGTTCTGACGTCTGACCTCGACATTGGCCATAATGTTTCGATCTTCAACCAGCATTACCAGTTCTCAACATGGTGGCAGCTAAAACTGCTAAGGTAGGTTACTGACCTGTTGCTAACATTCAGCTTCTGAAGTAGCCTTGAATAAGATGTTGCATTTTACCAATTCCATACCCAACCGGTGTGTCTTAAGACGGGCAGATGGTTTATTTCCAATGCATTGCTTGTATATAGAGGTTGCAGCACGTCGCTGAATTTGAATCACCGTTAATGGTAAACTGATTATAATGTCTCTCACATTTACTCTGTATTTATTGACAAATTGTTATAGATATATCCTGTTACCTTACCATCCTCTACAAATGGTCAGTGTTTGTCAGTACATTTTTGCATCACCCTGTATAGCTTCATCTTACTGCTCGCTTTCGCTTATGATCATCTCTCTCTTTTCCTATTATATCATACCTTTTTTTACTTGGTCTTAAAGATGATTCAATAGCATTGCTAATGAGGTTAAGCCAACGGGGATAAAAGGCTAGGGTCCAATTAAAGGGATTAGAACGAGAACAGAGAACGGGTGACACACACACACACACACACACACACACACACACACACACACACACACACACACACACACACACACACACACACACACACACACACACACACACACACACACACACACACACACAC
>JAGKTI010040593.1:0-10377 GCA_018397915.1 Birgus latro
CAGCCAATTTCTTGCTTTGCTTATAATGACTGTCAGACATGAGAAAGCTTGTTCACAGAGGTAAGAAGTTGAAAACTGGAGTAAAATATCCAGTGCTTTTGCTGAGATGACTGGGTGCTCTTTTTCATACTGAAATCCAAAACACAACGGGTGGCACTTCATTAAATTTCATTTTTGAGGTTTGATCGCAATGTAGTTTACTTAGTTCTTACTGGAGAAGGGTCAAACAAGCTTCGCAGCATTCGTAAAGACCTGGATAATGGAGGGTATGTAGGAATGTCCCTCCAGTGGGAGACAGCCTTGGCTCGCCTGCGGATTGGTCACACTAGGCTGACCCATGGTTTTTTAAATGGAGAGGGCTCCCCCTCCCTTTTGTGATGACTGCCTAGTTCCTTTGACAGTACGGCACTTTCTTGTGGAGTGCCCCAGTCTGGGAGACCTTCGTCAGCGGTAAAGGTGCCGGACTGGTGATGGGTCCTACCTTCTCTCCTTGGTGCTTGGGGAGGAGGCTTGTACTGCAAAAGGAAGCACTTTCTCTTTTTTAACCCATGCTGGCCTACTGAGGAAGCTATAGTGCTCAATTCGTTTTAATTTATATTTTAATGTTGTTCTTATAACTCTCTTTATGGTGTTTTTCACTTATAGTTGTCTTTCAGTTTTGGAGTGTTCTATGTCTCCTCCTTTTATGGATTTTACATCATGCTGACCTTTTTACAGTTTTTGTGTTCGGCGGCATATGACCCTTGCTGTTGCGCCGCCAAGTCCATTTTCATTCATTCATTCATTCTTACTGCAGAATGAATAGGTTTGTGAATCTGGTGAGAACTCAATGAAAGGGCTTCTAATCTAATCATACATATCTGATAAAAAGGAAAGGAAGTATTTATCAATTTTTTATGTCAGTTATTTCAAATGACGTAATTAATGGGATGACCTCCTGAAAATCAATGAGTCTGAGCCTTTAGTAGGGGCAGAAACATTTCAACATATCCTCCTGAATGGTGCTTTCTACAAACACTGAGTTTATTCTTGAATGCAAGAAGTTTGCCTGTTGAAGTCAAAATGTTTCTCTTGGACTCTGCATGCCGGTGTTCAAGGTATTTAAATGCTGATTTATATCTGCTAAATGTTAGTTTCATTTGCCAGATTGTAGCTTCAAGGCATTCACAAAAGCTGGCTTTATTTTTATCTCTGAAGAAAGAAGTAGTTCCTCTTGCAGCTCTAATACCTTTGTCAAAACTTCACCTCGAGAAAGCCATCTAACCTCGGTGTGCAAAAGGAGAGTGACGTGATCTTTCTGCAAATTTTCACACATCCTTGCAAACATGCGAGACCTAACAGGATGATGCTTTATAAAACTGACCATGCTCACAGTTACATTAAATCTTCCCCAACAGTTTTTGAAACAACTTCTTGGTGAAGAAAGCAGTGAGTCGTTATGACTTCAGATTATTTTTTCTTTCACAAATGAAACAAAGTCTTTTACTGAGACAGTCAAACAGGGGACACACTGACTCCATGACGGATCACAAGATTCCAAATTAGAAGAGATGTTGTAAACGTCTTGACCTTTGGCTGTTTCTGGCAGTCCTTTACGGACAAAACAAATAAACCTTTGTTTTCAAATCGAACGAATGCCATCAGCTAAGATTTACATGTTATGCCTGTTGACTCATATTGTGGGACGTGTCATTCACACGCCTACTAATTGTGTTATCAGAAACAGGAACCTTGTCTGCTTCACTTTCAGAATCTTCACCTATCATTGTGTTCACAGTTATTTTATAAGTAGGCATTATTAGACTTTCAGCAATAGCTTTGCTGTTCGATTTATTGGCAACCAGTTCAGCAACTAGCTTCCCTTTTTGACCATGATAGTTACCTTCCTTTCAGAATCTTTTCTTTGTTTGTCCTGTGAATCCAGAAGTCTTCGAAAATAATCAACTGTTTTATTTGACAAGCGGCTGTGACTAGTAACGAAGTGGCACTTTAACTTGGCTGGGGCCAAAGCTGTATTAGCAAGTTTTTTCCCGAAAACAATGCACGGAGGAAGGGCACAGTTTTCTTCTCCAGTCCATGTAAAACCAATGGGCAAATAGCTGTCATTATAAGGGCATTTTTTTTTCTTTGCATCACTTACTTCTCTTCTTACTTTAGTCATACTTGGTTGTGATAATTGTGATCCATTTTCACTATCCTCTTCATTTACATGTCTTCATTTCAAATACTTCAATATGTTTAAACAACCGTATCAAAATAGTGTTAACTAGGTAGAATTATTAAACAAAACGACACACTCTGTTGCTCTGCTCAAGACTGATTGATGGATGTCGTGATACGGAACATCTGGACTGATGCCTGATCCACGTATGGTACTAGCAAGGTTCATGACTGAGAGAGAAATATTTTATTAGTTTTGAGCCTGATACTTTTATTAACACTGTATTTCAGTTCATTTAATATATTTCTTTTTCATATACTCACATCATGATTTCTTACAGATCCCCTGATGATGGTCTGTGGAACCCTGGTTGAGTATCACTGTAATACATTGACGTGACGCAGTACAGGAAATTGAAACCTGCTGTATTTATTGCTTCTGTTGAAACGTACACTGCAATATAGAACAGGAATCTGACTGACTAATAAACAAGTGGAGGTAAAGCCACTACACCTTCAGGACACAGTGATTATTTTTCGTTTTATATTATTAATGCTATTTAAAATAATGGGTGATCGCGATTGTTTAGCAAGTAATTTTAATTGTGAACGTGTGCAGCCCAATTTTATGTAATGATTATCGTAATCGTAACTTAGTTGTTGTCATTAATAGAAATAGTAATTGTGTACATTACCTGGGTAATCGCTCCATGTATGCCTTCTTACTTCCGATACATTGTTTTATTTTATTTTTGCTATCTAAAGACGACTCTAGTTATTATGGATTTTTCAAACTGGAGAGGTTAGAGTTGCCCCTCAATAATACTCTGAACCAGGAGGGTCTTTCCTAAGCTGAATAAAATCCGTCTGGTTGCAGCAAGAGCAAACGACAGAAATACATCACCGGACTTCAGATTAACAACTTCATGCTCTCATGATTCACTCTCAGGCAAAGAGAATCGCTTGGCGTTACTTCAAATAGAATAACAGTTCCCGGTCTATAAAAGAGCTAAGTGGGGCGTTGTTTGTGGTTTGTCAAAATTTTGTATCCTAGTGGCTTTTTCACCAGTTACGGATTTAGTACAGTCTCTTTTACACGACCGGAATGTCATTTGCTGTGATTCTGCTGGATTAAGAGGGTAGGTATCCGGGAACAGTGTAGAATAAATATAACGGTCATATTGCTAGTGAGAACGTTTTTAGGAAAATGCCACTGCATGCTCGCGTTTCTAGTGAACTGTTCAGTACATACAAATGCAAAAGACTGTCTCATTTCTGATTATCATAGCAACTGGTGCACAGATATATGTAAATTGCTTTAGGAATATACTGCCTTTTTGAAGATCCATTATAAATGTTTCGAGAAGGCAAGGAAAATACCCAGTTGCACGTTGATGAGTTTCTGAGTTAATAACTGAACTGAACTAGCATATTCAGAGGACATGTAATTCTTTCACACTACGAGGCATATCCCTCCTTTTCCTCAAACCATAAGCTGAACAGAATTGTCTGGCGACAACAAATAAAAAATGTGTCGTCACTGCAATGAAGAGGTCAAACGGTTGCCACCATTAACTGAATAATTTGACTGTGGTTTTCTTCAAGCTGATAAAATCATCCTGCGACAGCCAGAATGAAATCCAAATTTTGTTGGGCTGCAGCACGAATAATATATAAAAAACAAAACAAATCAATGTAGGTAAAACATTAAGCAACAAATGTATATTTGGGCATGTTACTAATATTTCACATTTGCGTATATTTATATATACTGAGTTGCCTGTGATCCTTCCTTTGGAAAGAAATGCTATTTCGGAGTTAAATTACTCCGTTGAGAGAGAGAGAGAGAGAGAGAGAGAGAGAGAGAGAGAAAGAGTATATAAACCGGAAGAGGACAAATTAAAAGGTAGGAATGGCATGAAGAGAGAGGAGGAAGCTGATGGAGTGTGAAAAGAGTCAGGTAGGCAATGAAAGGAAAAGGAGAGAGAGAGAGAGAGAGAGAAAGAGAGAGAGAGAGAGAGAGAGAGAGAGATGGGTGTGCAGGTGTGTGTGTATTAGCATATTAGTTATGAATGTTCACATATTCGGACTTTCTGAGATCGTCTGGCTGTAAATAGATGGTCAAACATTAGACTATTCACTATAATCGCGTCTTTTCTGTTTTGTTTTTGTTACCTCTAGCCTTTTAAGACAAAGTAGTTGAGATCTCTGCAATGAAAGGCTAAATGAGAGCCATGTATAAACCCTGCATGTTGAAACATGGTTCCAAAGGTAAATATTATCGGTGGGTTATAGCAAGAAGTAAACCTCATAGAAATCACCGGACTAAAGAAGTAAATATTTACTAACGGGATCACAGTCTCTCTGTTGAAAAGAAATGTAAATTTAAGAATATGATGTTTATGAATTATTCATTTATTCTTTCAGTACTAGGCCGCTGTCATAATGTGAGTAAAATGTTTATTGGTAGAGAGAATAAATATATAAAAATAACCTACGGGATTATTAGGTGTATTTCACACGAGCATTTTACTTTATTGGCATGGGTAGGGATGTGAGCATGGAAGTTAAAAAGTTACTACATGACAGTATGGTGATACCAACTCTAACGTATGGAAGTGAAGCTCGGACCTTGCTGGAGGGACAGAAGTCAAGAGTGAAAGCAGTGGAAATGAGTTATTTGAGAGGAGCATGTGGAGTCACATGGAGAAACAGACTGACAAATGAGGAAGTGAAGGAACATTGTGGTGTAGATGTGATAGGAAGCATTAGGAGAAGCACATTGAGGTAGTTTGGCCATGTGGAGAGGATGGAGAGCGACAGACTGATGAGGAGAGTGTACGTGAGTGAGGTGGAGGAGGGGGTGAGGGAGGGGGAGGCCAAGGATGAAATGGAGGGATGGAGTTGAGAGGTATTTGAGAGAGGGGAATGTGAGCTGGAAGCAGGGTCAATGAAATGGCGGGGGACAGGGCGACATGGAGGCGATTTTTTGTGGTCACCCTTTACGAGATTAAGGCGTCTGGCAATAGATAGATAGACAGGCATGGGTAGATAGAATCGGACAAGTATCTATCTATCTATCAGCTTATCTATCTGTCTAGATGAATTGGATGGTAGGTAAATAGATANAAAAAAAAAAAATGTTTTCCGAATCCAGAATCTGTAATACGGTCCGGATCGGTTCCAAAAGTTAATCGATTGTTCCCTGGGACATGGGCTATACCCCCTACCAAATTTCGTTCAAATCCCTCTTTTGGTTTCTTAGTAACCCTTTTAACAGACAAACAAACAGGGGGGAAACATGCTCTCCATGTTTTGACTGTTTCATCTTTTTAACATTATGACTGCCTGAAGATGTTTCCACCATGTGATCCTTGACAGTGATGGTAGATGAATACATGCAGATGTTTTTACTGTGTAATCTTATGTCGGTGATGATATTTTAACCGCATGTCAATGTAAATGACGATTTGTGGCTTTGGTTAAATAAGTATTTTTCTTACAATTCCACAGACTATCGCTATGACCTCATCAGCAAAGAAATGTCAGTATGATGAAAGCAACATTCAGTATGAATTCATTACATTCCTCAAAAACGGGTGTGAATTTCTAGTATGTTATATGCAACAAATTTTTATCACTGGAGACACGAAGACTTTTCGGGAGACATTCAAATAGTTGTCATCCGAATCTGAAAAGTAAGAATGCTGCTTTCTTCAAGTAAAAGGAAGAAGAACTGAAATAACCATGCTTTGATTGTTCAAGACAGTTTAGCCAATAAAACGAATCTGGTTTATGTGCATCATAAACAGTATCACTAAGAAATAAACATCAAAAAAGCCCCACAACATTGCAGAGAAGTTAATTGTCCCATGAAGTAAAGATATAGTCCACTGTGTTATTGGATGTGATGCTGAGCAGAAGGTCAAAAGGGAGCATACATCGGTGTTGCATGAATTTTAAATGGCTACAGGAAGGGTCGAATGCAAGTGAACAGTCAAGAGGAAAAGTTTGTCTATTATTCCACAGCGTCGAATTTACACGTTTGGCATGTTCCACATTTGCCTCCCTGACACATTCTAGAAAAGAGAATCATCTATATGCAGAAATACGAGTACATACTTTGCATTAAATCTCCATTTTCTTAACTTACTGAGAAAGAGAGAGAGAGAGAGAGAGAGAGAGAGAGAGAGAGAGGAGGGGGGAGGCAGACAGATAGACAGAGAGGAGTAATCTCGCGCCATGGTATAGGACTGGTTGCCGAAAATGATACCATCCTGCTCCGGAGGACTGATAAAAGAATAAATCACCGAATTTCTAATAAATATCCCTCATCAATCGCAAGTACCTTAATAGCCTTTGTGAAGGCCACTGAACTCTTTATAAAACTCGTTAAATCGAAAAACTGAAACGTTAAATCGTTAAAATAAGCCGTTAAGCCGTAACGCGGCATCTTGACCGAGGCGCTTCAACACTTAATTGCCGAGAAACATTTAGGGTGCATATATTTACCGTAATGGTCAGTTGGGGGAGAGAATCTGGCAGAGAGAGGAACGGGCAGACTGGCACGGAGGGAGGTTAGGGGAAGCTTGGAGGGGAATGGTGAGGTAAAAAGCGATTGAAGGGGGAAGGGAGGCAGAAAGAAATGATAGTGGGAGATAGTGGAAAGGAAGAGAGGGAGGAAGAGTAGGTGAGAGAAAGGAGGTAGGCAGGAAGAAAATAATGAGGGGGAAGACGGGAAGAAGAAGGCGGGTAAGAGAGGGAAGGATGGGTGGACGGAGGGAGACAGAGATAAAACAAAAATGGAGGTGTGGTGGCCGAAAATGAGAAGGAGAAGGACGTGTAGGACAAAGAAAGGGGAGGAGAAATTTAAATAACATATAAAGAAGAAGAAAGAGCAAATAAATAAATAGATAAATAGTGAATGATTGAGTGTGAAGGAGAGGGAAAGCTGATCAGCACGAAGAGAAACTAAATTGGCAGTATGTGCGGGTCAAGGGATACATTTTCCGAACTTTGCTTTTTATTGTTTGCTTGTATTTGTAGCTCACAGGGAGTGAACAAATCATAAAACAATGAAGCTAGAATGCCACTCCCATTCAAACTCACTCCATACCGTATTGGTGTCTGGCGGTATTGCTCCCGTGTTTTGGTTGTCACTCTCCCACCTTTATTCACTTTTTTTGGGGGGAAAAAGGACAAACTCGGAAGTTTAGTAAAGACAGGTCGAGATACCTGTCACATGTATTTCCCCAACAATAAAAGTGTGAGGCTTTGCAAACGACCGTTGCTAGAAAGAAAGATAACGACACCAACACCAACACCAACAAAAAGGAGAAACAGAGAAAGGGAGAATATCTCTTCAGGAAGTGCAAGTACGACGAAAGAGTTTTGATTTTCTTGTCTGTGTTTTCTCAAAGTATCTCAGTTTTTTGTCTTGTCAGTGGACAGAGAGAGAGAGAGACAGACAGACAAAGACAGACAGAAAGAGACAGACAGAAAGAGACAGACAGAGACAGAGAATATCTTACAAAAAATGGATGAGATAGACTAAATAGAGAAGAAACAGACGAGAAATAGATTTACAGAGAAAGCTGAAGAGGGAGAGGGACGGGGAGGGGAAAGGAAAAGGGAAGAGAAAATTAATAAACGATGTAACTGATGACAAGTAAGAGTGGAGAAGGAGAAAAATACTAAAAAGGTAAAGCGTAAATGGAGAGGGAAAGGACACATCAGGTAGAAAAGTAAACAGAAGAAAATTGTGAAATGAGAGTAAGAAAGCAGACAGGAAAGGAAAGAGCAAGAGGAGAGAAGGGGAGGAAAGAAAAGAAAGAAGTATGTAAAGAAAAGAGAGAAAGAAGGTAGGAAGAATAATAGCTGGGGGCATGAGAAAAAACTGGACGAGGGAAAGAAGGAATGGTCCAGAGAAAAAAGCAAGAAAGGGTTGTGGGATGAGTCTTAAGTGTAAGAAAAGGAGAAAAGAAGGCAGACAGGAAAGTACAAGGAGTCAGAGAAAGGACAGTCATACAGGCAGATAGGCGACCAACAGACGATGAATAAATACAGAGGGTGCAAACTTACAGAGAGACAGAAAAGTGGTAGGAAAGATAAAGAGAAGAAAAGGACGGTGGTTACTCACATTAAAATGGTACGAGTGACTAAATGATGAATAGAGTAAAAGACTATACAGTACACAAAGTAAAGAAGATAGAACAGCAACGAATAGAAATATGGAGGACAATACATTATAAAATAATTTATATTATCATCAAAAGACTACTGTATCTGCCGCACTAAAAAGGGAGCTAAATGCAGCACGCTGTTAAACATCTTGAATCCTACGACTTAATCAGTGATAGACAATATAGTTTTCGCCACAAAAGATCCACCATTGACATACTCAGTCTCCTGACTCATACCATCCATCAGTCAATCGACCTACATGGAGAAATTCAAGCAGTAGCCCTTGATATTTCTAAAGCTTTCAAAAGGGCATGGCGCCGTTCCCTGCTGTCCAAACTCCCTTGATATGGACTAACGTCTTTTGTTCCTATGCTTTCCAAATATCTCAGCGAAAAAAAAAATAAGAGTAAATGTAGAAGATGTATATTCCAATTTCCACACAATTAACGCCGGCGTGCCACAGGGATTAGTTCTGGTGCCAACACTGTTCCTGGTTCATATTAATGATCTCTTATCTGTCACTCACAATCCTATACATTCATATGCAGATGACTCAACACTTCACAGTTCATTCACACTCAGACACCCGTTTAAAAAGTCTAATATCTCTTACTCTCAACTCAGTACAGACATCTCCATAAATCAAGACTTATCTACGATCAATGAATGGGAACAAAACAACCTTGTCTCATTTAATGCTAGTAAAACCAAATATATAGACAGATATTGCCGGGTTCGTATATTACCTTCAGTGCTACTAATATTCCTATCTCCAAAAGTATTGAAATTCTCGGCGTCTCACCTAACAATGCCCTCAGCTGGACCTCTCATGTCAGAGCACTTGCTAAAACCGCCTCAAAGAAACTTGGATTATTGTAGAGTCTGTAACTTATTCACTGATGAGCAGTTAGCTATAATTTATAAGAGTCATGTGTGCTCCCAGTTTGAATACTGCCCACCCTTGTGGAATGGATGTGGAGAGGTTGCATTAAAGCAACTAGACAAAATTCAGACTAAAGCTGTTGGAATTATTAATAACCCTGCTATCATAAATAAACTACCTCCCCTACAAGTAACAAGGAATGTTGCCTTCCTTGCATTATTTTGCAGATATTTTTATGGTAAATGTTCAGACAAAGTTGCACCCATTGTGCCACCTCTCCATGCCTGCCTTCGTGCTACACAGGCATCTGGCAGCGCTCATGACTGAAACATCACTCAGCCATTTTGCAGAACTTCTGCCTATCAGAATTCTTTCATTCCCTGAACTGCATTTCTCTGGAACTCACTTCCCCAGAGTTGTTTCCCTCCAAACTTCAACCTACAGCTGTTAAAGTCCAACTGTTACATATGTTTTATGAATGGAGTACATCAGTAATCTGGTGTATGGATTATTTTTTTATTCATTTGTTTTTCCTTCCTCTGTTCTGTTATGTGTGTGTGTGTGTGTGTGTGTGTGTGTGTGTTCTGCTTATCAATAGATAAAATTCAGTAAGAGCGACTTTACACATACTCGTATACATTCGAACGTTTTTCCGCTTTCTCCTCCAATAACACCTCCTATGTAACCATCTCCTCCGCTCTTTTCTTCGTACTAATACATCCTGCAGTTCTTTCTCCACAGCTACCCTGCTTATGTGACTCTTCCACATCACCACCATTCTCTCCTGCTTCTTTTCTGCTGTCCATTGTTATTTTAATTCCTAAGCCACTATTATGGCCTTTCCTTCTTCTTCTCCTCTTCCTCTCGTCAGCTTTTGTACCCTTTTCTTTCCTCTACAGCTCCTCCTCCTTCTCCCTCTCCTCCCATTGCTTCAAGTGTGTAACCTTCCCCTCCCTTACTTGAAGTTTAACTAGTTACCCTCCCCCCAGGTTAAGAGGGGCTGGGGGGAGGAGGAGGAGGAGGAAAGGAGAGAGGCAGGTTCGATACAAGAGAGACCGAGAGGATGAAGATGAAAGGAAAGGAAAATAAAACAAGAAAGAAGAAGAAGAAGAAGAAGAAGAAGAAGAAGAGAGAGAGAGAGAGAGAGAGAG